>JAAOAR010000307.1:0-58633 GCA_013395995.1 Fusarium pseudoanthophilum
CCACTAGCCACCCTCCAAGAGTCTGGACTCTGCGAGTCCCACTCCCTAAAAAAGGTTTCCGGGAGTCATTACTGAGTGAAAGAAACTCTAGCGGGTTACTGCTTTGGTTAAATTGGATGCAGCTCGTGCTATTTTA
The DNA here is from genome assembly GCA_013395995.1 of Fusarium pseudoanthophilum. Classification (NCBI taxonomy): domain Eukaryota; kingdom Fungi; phylum Ascomycota; class Sordariomycetes; order Hypocreales; family Nectriaceae; genus Fusarium; species Fusarium pseudoanthophilum. The sequence goes on from JAAOAR010000307.1 coordinate 137, forward strand.
GAACTTGGAAAATGAAAATTGGTTCTTCAGATAGCTCCAAGCGTGTTCTACGTCTTCGTAAGCTTAATCTCAGTGTGCCCTCATGATCCAAGATTCAATTTCCCCCCAGGTGGGCTTCAAGGCGTGGTCAGTAATTCCTTCAGCGTCCCTGAACGTGGGGCTCCGCATGACCTGCAAAGTGGGGTTGGGGTATGGCAAGCAATAGCCCACTAGGTACCTAGCCCACTTTATGATGCCAGTACGTACATAGACTCGTCTCCGGCGATCGATCTCCCCAGCATCCCCAACCAACACCCCGCTCTCCTTCCCTATCCGGACCTGGGCGTGGGCCTTCGTTTAGCATTGGCAACTCGTCAGCATTGCACATGTGCCTGTCAGTTGCGCCTGCCCTACCTTACCCTACCGACCCTTACCAAACTTTGACTCCAGACGTTTTGGCGCCATCCCCCGTGTCGTGCCTTCCTCCTAACTCACAATGGAATCCCGAGCCCTCCTTCGGCCTTTCCTCCGTTCTTTTCCCCCACCTTCCACCTGTCCCCCCTCGATCCTCAAGCATTTATCAAGGCCGACTTCCTCTCTTCAATGTCTATTCTTCCCACCTCCTATTCTTCATTCTCCATCACTCATCAAGCATCTACTCTACCGATCTAAATACATATCAACAACCACTTCTTCCCCTCCTATATATATATATCAAAACGATCTACCACCTCCTGGGCAACGACTCCTTCCACCTGCCATCAGCCATAAACGGTCACACACTACGCCACATCCTTTGCAGAAACAACACTGTACTTGCTAGGGACGGCCCCCTTGCCACGACACTACAAACCTCAGATTCATAAACTCCTTCTCAACCACATCGTGCGCAAGGATGCAACAATTTACAACAGCAGACGCTCCTCGCTTGGTGCAGGACAACTTCGATGATATAAACCCCAAGGACTTCATCGAGCAAGAACCCAAGTCTAAGCGCCCACGAACTGCTGATATCCTCCTTGAGGAGCAATTACCACAGGGTCTTCTCAAGGCTGCCGAGGCTGCAGACCTTGCTGGAGACTTCTTCTCCGTCAAGCCTGAGTCAGACCACGAGCAACTCCCTGAAGGTATCGAGGAGACAGCAGAGGAGAAGCAAAAACACTGGTTCGTCGGTAGTGTCGACCAGGGCACCACATCAACTCGCTTCCTCATTTTTAACGGTCATGGAGAGCCCATTGTGAGCCACCAGATTGAGTTTGAAAACCACTATCCCAACTCTGGGTGGCACGAACATGACCCCATGACACTCCTCGAGTCTGTAGAGACATGCATCGAGAAGGCAACAGAGAAGTTTTGCGAAAAGGGTCACCATATCGAGGATATCCGCTCCATCGGCATTACAAATCAACGTGAGACTACTATCCTCTGGGACAACATTACTGGCGAGCCCCTTTACAACGCCGTTGTCTGGCCGGATACTCGCACTTCTGCTCTCGTCCGTGAGCTCAAGAACAAGCCTGGTGCTGAGAAGCTCCAAGAGACTTGTGGTCTGCCACTGTCTACCTACCCTTCAAGTGTCAAGCTGCTCTGGGTCCTGCAGAACGTTGAGTCAGTCCGAAAGGCTTACGATGAGGGCCGTCTATCGTTTGGCACTGTCGACTCTTGGCTCATCTATAAGCTCAACGGTGGACAAGACCGTGAGGGCGGACCCATCTTTGTCACCGACGCCACCAACGCCAGCCGCACCATGTTCATGAACCTCAAGACCCTTCAGTACGATGATGAGCTCCTCAAGTTCTTCGAGGTCGACCGTAACAAGCTTAACCTGCCCAAGATTGTGCCTTCCTCTGACCCCACTGCCTACGGATCTCTCGCCCGTGGGCCTCTCAAGGGTGTCCCCATCGCTGGCTGCTTGGGAGACCAGTCTGCAGCACTTGTCGGTCAATGTGGATTCAAGCCAGGCCAGGCCAAGAACACCTATGGTACCGGCTGCTTCCTTCTCTACAATGTTGGCGACGAGCCTGTCATCTCCAAGACCGGACTGCTTGCTACTGTTGCATACGATTTCGGAAAGGGCCGTAAGCCTGTTTACGCCCTGGAGGGCAGCATCGCTGTTGCTGGCTCTGGTGTCAAGTTCCTCCAGAACAACCTTGGCATCATCAAATCTTCCTCAGAGGTGGATACTGTGGCCAAAAGCGTTCCTGACAACGGCGGCGTTACATTCGTGACAGCTTTCAGTGGTCTCTTTGCCCCCTACTGGATCGATGACGCCAAAGGTACTCTCTTCGGTGTCACCCAACACACTAACAAGGGCCACATTGTGCGAGCAACGCTTGAGGCCACTTGCCATCAAACAGCCGCCATTCTCGATGCTATGGCATCTGACTCTGGCCACGCCCTTGACATTCTGGCCGTCGATGGCGGCCTCTCCAACTCGGACCTCTGCATGCAGACCCAGGCCGATCTTAGTGGTGTGCCTGTCGACCGCCCCGCTATGCGTGAGACTACTGCGCTCGGCGCTGCCATTGCTGCGGGTCTCGCCACTGGTGTATGGGACGAACTAGAGGAATTGCACGAAGTCAACCGCAAGGGCCGCAAGATCTTCTACCCCGAGACTGACAAGAAGACTGTCCGCCGATCACGAAAGAGGTGGGAGCGAGCCGTCGAGATGAGCCGAGGCTGGCTTCAGGAGGATGAGGACGAGGATGACGAATAAAATAATGCGAGGGCAGAGGACCACAAAAGTCTTGATACTTTTGTATAATGACATGATTTTTGGGCGTTGACTTGGCATAGCGCGTCTTGAGCCTTGAGCATGGGAGCTCGGCGTTTGACCTTTTGAATTTTAGTATAGCATAAAAGCCTACATCTATTGCATAATACCATCAACATTTAAAATCAAGCATCTTTAAAAAATGAAATTGTGTGGTGATAGTGATGTTGTTGTGCCTTTTGTATTAACCTGTCAATTTGTTTCAAGCCATCAAGACAGTGTTGAGGTTGGCAACGTGTTGAAGAAATTCAATACTAGATAAAATTTTACTTGTGTAGTTCATGAGAATGTAGTTGGACAGTATAGATGGAGACAAATATAGACAAGATACATGGTTGTGGTGAACGATTCATTCCATTGTCATGTAGGTATGTATGTTACGAGTGAATGCCTTGGATCATGCTAAGAGGGTCACAATTGCTGTTGAGTATACGGAGTACGGAGTAACAGAGTTGAGATTCATTGTGGAGTGGGACTGAACTAGGTACTACAGGTAGTACTTGGTATTATCTACCAGGTACCAGGCCGAGTCAATGAAAGACCAAGACACACCGAAACTGAGAAAAAACAAGGATGGGAGATGCGAGTTGCCAGAAATAAAGCCGGACTGACTGCCTTGCCTTGCCTAGGTAGTACTGGTAGATAGAAGTGTTGTCAAAAATCATGAACCTCGGGATGCCTGGATGGGTTAGTTAGATTCGTAAGGTGTCGCCTCACCCTGCCTTGTCTTGTCTTGTCTTGTCCTGGGCTGGGCTGGGCTGCTCTGTAATGCAATTCTGATAAAGGCCCCCACCAACAACTAAAAGGAATAGGTATGTAGAAGGCAAGGTAAGCTTCTGCGGTAGATTCTAGCCCTGCTCTTAATTTAGATCTGTCCAGGATTGTAAAAGATCACGCGGGATGAAAGAAAAAAGGGAAAAGTGGGTGTATCCAGGAACTCAATGCACGTCCCATGTTGCGAGGTACGTACGTGTTCGGATCCGAGACATGAGCATGGGTGCATCAGCTCCGTTTTTATACTGCATCGCATTTTGATCCTCGTGAGCATTCCATTGTAGCAATTCAAGACGTGTGAGTGGGAGTTGAGAGTTGGGAATGTGGGTTGTCAGGTTTAGCTCAACCTAAGCGAGGTGGACGGAGCAGAGCCGCAATCAATCCAGTTCCCCGCTCTCAGGCACGAAAATGAAGCTAACTCGATAAGGGATTTCCGAATGAGTGGGTGGGAGAATTACTGTACAGTATCTTGGGTGCCAGGCCAGGGTGCCTAGGGTGCCCCTTCATGTGACGGGAACTAAGATTGCGGGAGGAGACGAGAGACGAGAGGGTGCAGAAGACAGATCGGGGTTTCCGACAACGGAGACAGCTCGAGACGGTGAAGATGAGACTGCGATAGTTGCGGTAGCATAGTCACTAGTCTCTCACCAGAAATGTTGTGTTGAGTTGAGGTGAGTTGTTGACTCTATTCTCCCCTCCTCTCCTCTCCTCTCCTCTCCTCTCCTATACCCACAACACCACGGACCACTTCGACCAACATGCTCACGCGGATATCAACCAGTGGGTTTCCATACAAATCACCAACAACACTGACTCATCCTACTCCATGATAGATACCATCCCACGATACCTTCACTCTCACCCCTTCTCCTGTCTCTCATGGGACCCCAGTCCCAACTTTTAATGCACGACACTAAAAAAGTCTTGTCTAAAATACTGTTCATCACACTAGCCTAGAAATCGCAAGCCCTGCAATATATGTATATCCACATTGATGTTTGTACATACGTACATACAATCAGTTGTAGTTGTCAACTCGAGGATGCAACCTTGCTAGCAAATGCGACGACAGAAACCCACCGTTAATCCTACACATGCATCCCTCGAGGATCGGTTGCATTTTCATGTTGTAACTTTGCCAGTAACACTCGAATCTTCGATATATGGGGTCCATGCGCTCCAATCATGTTATATCGATGTCTCCCCAGTTTCGAAATGTTTCGACGTTGGCATATCCTCGGTTATGTTCCTTTCTTCTCCTTGATACTAAAACATCACGGAATAAACATTAACATCCGAAAGATCCGACTTCAGTGTTTAATTGATGCAATCCGTTTCTATCTTTGTTCGTGGTTCCCACTTATATTCAAACCTTACGGTCCCCTCGGGGTCGAATAAGAATTGACCGGTTTTAGCTAATTTTAAAAAACTTATTATTAAATCTATAAAATAGCTTATATAGTACTTCTTATATATAAAAAATCTAGATTTTTTATAGATATTTATAGTATTTCTTATTTATTTAATTACTAATTAAATAATATTAAAAAATAGAAATAAAAATATTAAATATTTTATTATTTTTTAAAAGTTAAATTAAAAATATTATAAAAAATATTAAATATTAAAAAAGTATATATAATAAAACTTTTACTTTTAAATTATTTAGCTAGATTTTATTAGATTATATATCTATTTTATTTATATATTATAAAATGTTATAAAGATAGAGAGTTTAGTGAGAAAACTTGGAAACCGGTCATTTCTTATTCGACCCCCTAGGCAGGGTTTTACCCCTCATCCCAGTTCCAGCTGCGGTCGCTAAAGAAGCACTAGAAGAGTGCCAAGCCTGTAGGATCCCCAGGGTGACCGACTAGGGCTTATGGCTTGCGATTTAGAGTTTGGCCCTTGTCGATGATGAAGCAGACCCTTGGTAATTTGTTCTCGCGCGACGTCGAAGGCGTTTGGAATGACCGAGTTACTGGCTTCCACGCACTCGCTGTGTCGGACTTATAGGTATAGTAATTTCCCCACCGCTGTACGATACCATTCTTTTCGTTCAAATTGATCTGCGAGGCTGCCAAAATGGACCACGGCAACATGGTCTTTCGACGTGGTTATGTGCCGCTGTCGGAAATACCCACGAATTCGACGCAGCAGACTGGAATTGCGATTATTTTCCTCATGATGTCTCTTGCTTTCGTCACATGGTGTGCCCGCATGTACTCAAGGTTTAGCAAGAAGCAAATCGGTATCGGTGAGTTCATGGCAACCCTGCATTTGTGAGATCTGTTGGTTTGACTGACTGGGTATAGATGACTGGTTCGTCACGGTCGCAATGGTAAGGTTCCCGCGCCGATCAGGTCGATCTGATAACTGATCGACATAGTTATTTTCTATCGGCCTACATGTTCCATATTACTACTGTAAGTGATGTGTGCAATACATTCCCGAGACCGGGTACTCATCTTTAATAGTCTTCAGATACGAATACATCGGCTTTCATACGAGAGACCTTCCCAAGTCTTATGATGTCGAGCCTGTTTTATTCTACAACTGGATAATGCAGGTCCTTTACAACCCTATCCTGGCTCTTGTAAAGTCATCGATTCTCTTCTTCCTTCTTCGACTTGGGGGCCATAACCGTGCCATCAAATGGGCCATCTATGGCTTAAACGCATTTAACGTGGCGTTGATGATTGCAATTTTCCTAACCGTGGTATTCCAAACCATTCCGATCAATGCTTACTGGGACCTATCTGTAAAGCCAGAACGTCAGATCGATGGACCTGTGTTTTACATCTCATCGGCTATCATCACGATTATCACAGATGTACTGGTTCTTTTGATTCCGTTTTGGATTTTCCTAGGCCTCAAGATGCGAATCGCTGCAAAGCTAGGTTTAATCGTGGTATTTCTCATGGGTGGCGTGTAAGTACGTGACAAGCACTGGATTGCAATCACTAACCCTTGGTCAGAGTAACAATCGTCGCTATTCTCCGTGTGATCGAACTGCATAAGAAGTTCTACGTCAAAGGTTACGACTCTAGACACTCGCTTGGCGACACTCTGAGCAGTATAGAAGTCAACCTCGCCATCATTGCTTGTTGTGGCCCTGCTCTGCGCCCACTGTTTCGCAGAATGTTTCCTCGTCTATTTTCCGGAAAAAGCACGAATGATACTGGAAAGTATAACACACCAAGTCGCTATGGAAACGGCACAGCTGGCGTCTCGTCCTTTCATCTCAAGGACATGCACCGGAGCAGAACGCAGACTGAGATTCGTGGATATTCACCGAATGGAAGCGAAGAAGAGATCATGACGTACAATGGCATTCTACGGACGACTGCTGTGAGTTATCATTATGGACATCGCATTATTTGTTGACTGACTCTGTATAGGTTGATATTAAATATGGTGATGCACATTCGACAGACACTGACCAAGTGGACAAAGGCCTGAGAGGACCTACGCCACCGTGAAAGGTCTGAGAGAAAAGCCCATGGGCAGACACAGTCTCTTGGAAAACTGTGAAGGGTAATGGGAGTTCAATTATGTACAGTATATTTAATGTAATGAAAAGTGCTTCGGACCTTTAGGTTCATATTTACATCTTCTGGTAATTTCATCATATCTCGCAGCCGATCGAATCGAAAACGTACACCAAGGGCTCACCAACAGTATCAATCATGCTAATCGTTCAGTTGAGCTTTACAGGGGAATGGTTCTGGGCTGAAGTACATATCATTCTTTCTCAAAGCGATCTGTAGCATAAAACTTCTGACTAAAGCTTCCCTTCTACTAACTCTGCCAGCGTGCTCAAAGTCGTTTTCGTGCTCATAATGTCCAAGAAGGGAATGTCTATCCGTAAAACCGCCCAGAACCACGAGCGAAACTCGGACGCAATCATGCTATCAACACCAAAGTTAGGCAGCGGCTTATCCTCGCTGATCTGATCTGTAGGGACAAGGATCAGGTTAGAGAAGCGTGTCTTGATTAGCTGCATGATTGCGATGCGCAGGGTAGCCGAGTCTGCGACCGGGGCAAAAACGGGTGAAAGAGCCGAGGGAACGCTCTTGAACCATTCTGCCGCCGCCACAACGGCTACATGGCCGCCTTGGGGAGCCACCTCCTGAGCCTCTTTTTCAGCTAACACGGAGGCTAGGAGGATTGAGGAGCGTGCTTCGTTTAGGACGCCGTGGCTGGTGACGTCGAATCCTTGGGCACTCAGCTCGCGAATCGCAGCAGACTCTAAGCCAGTGAGTAGATGTGAATCGTCAATCCGACAATCTTGCTCGCTATTCAATGCAAGATCGACAATCTGCAAGAATGCATCCTCGTTGAGAGGCTGGATCCCCTTGCGTAGAAGCAAATTCTCGATCTCAGGGTTTTCGTGCAGATAGCCGACCTCCGAGATCATACCTAGACCAACCGAAACGCAAGCCTGGCCGCGCGACCGACGCCATCGCGCAAAAGCATCGAGAAAGCCATTTGCCGAACAGTAGTTACTTTCAGTCGCTGTACCGACAGTCCCCGAGACCGAAGAGGTGAGGAGGAAAAAGTCAGGCTCATTCTTTTCGTCTCTATCGACGTGAACCTGCAGGGCGTTGTGAAGGTTCCATGTTCCCTGCCACTTGGGATCGATGCCAGTATGCCAAGCCTCGTTAGACATACTGGCAAAGAGAGACTCGGAAAGACCCATGGCTGCTTGGACCACGCCACCAATACGTCTTCCCTCACGAACACATGCCTCAACTGCTTTCGTGACATCGGACATGTTGCCGACGTCACCGCGGACTATTCCGACCGTAGCACCGGCTTGTTCCAGGCGGGAAATTAGCTGACGTGCACTCGGTCTGTCAGCACCTGAGCGACCTAGAAACACAAATCGACGGGCCCCGCGGGTCATCATCCATCGGCTCAAGCTGCGTCCTAAGCCGCCGAGACATCCGACGAGGAGATAAACCTTGTCAGGGTCAAAGACACTTAGATAAAGAGGTGGGGCGACCTATTAGTCCTGTTAGTTCGTGTTATATCTCTAGGGGTTTGGCTTCTGCTTACAGGGACTCGAGCCTGCTGATCCTCCATCGAAATCACAATCTTGCCCACTCGATCCTTGCTCAAGAAACTTCTATATGCCTGCGCAATCTGACTAACATCAAAGACCTTGATCGGTGGCGGTTGAATCTCTCCGTCACGATAGAGGTGTATCGTCTCGCTTATAAGTCTATCCCAGGTAGACCGATGGAAGTGATCCTGGGAGTAGAACAGCTCCGACAAATCGAACGCGGTGAAAGTGGCGTTGCGAAGAAATACCCTCATGTCCAATTTACCGGCATCAACGAGCTCGCGCTTCCCAACTTCGACGAAACGTCCAAAGTCTGCTAAGCAGCGCCAGCTGTCGTGCATCAGATCGCCAACGAGGGAGTTGAGGATGACGTCGACTCCACGGCCGCCTGTTGCTTTCATGATACCTTGGACAAAGGTTGAGTCGCGGGAGTTGAAGATGTGTGAAGATGGGATAGATAGCTCGTTGATGAGATACTCGCGCTTGACATCTGAGCCAACTGTGGTGTACACAGTGGCGCCTATCCTGCGGGCTAGAATGATAGCTGCGATGCCGAGACCTCCAGAGCCAGCGTGTATGAGGATAGACTCGCCCATACGTAAGTGGGCACGATCGTTTAGGGCGTACAACGCAGTCGGATAGATGACCAACATAGAAGGCATCACGGTAAACTCCTCTTCAGGCGTCATCTTGTGCACACATCCAGCTGGTACACGAACGGCTGTTCCAAGATGATGAGGAGCTGATACAACAACGCGGTCACCCACTGAGACATGACTGACATTTGGACCAACCGATGTGACGAGGCCCGAGAAGTCAAATGCCGTAGTCATATTCCGAGTGTCAACACGTCCGCTCATGGTGTAGACATCTTTAGCGTTAAGACTAACGGCTCTGACATCGACATCAACAAAGCCAGGGGCCAAAGCGGCGCGAGCGGTAGGCTCAGACAATGTCTGGAAGAAGAGCGAGTCCATAGCCCCAATGCGATCAATCGATAGCCGTGCTGGATGCGAATTCGCCAACGGTTCCAAGTCCCTACCGGCATGAAGTCCAAGACGCCGTCGGAAGAGTGAATTGAGCTGATTGTCGGGACAGTATCTACTAATGTGCAGAAGACCGTCTTTGTGTATGAATTCGCAATCATCTTTGTCATGCACACGTCCAAGGACTTTCATAACACTCGAACATATCAACTCATTGTCAAGATCGACGAGCGATCCAACGTCTAGGATGGAGAAGCGCAGTGCAGGCTGTTCAAGCATCACAGCCCGGGAAAGACCGTTCGAGAGTGTCAAGTTGGGGTTTGGGGTAGAGCCTAGCATGTTTGCGCCTGTGATCCACAGGAGGTTTGTCGTCGTAGATGTTATGGAACGCAGTCGTTCCATGTCCTGTGGGTTCATCGTCGCCAAAAACTCGTTCTCCATTTCGAGAAGGGAGATACATATGTCAACATCGGTGATCTCTGTAGTGTCTATTTCATTGAATCTGATGACACTGACACGAGATATGCCGACCTGCTCGAACAGCATTTCTGATATAGCCTCGCCAAGTTCTATAACAGTGGCGGAAGCATCGTCGGCGCGCTTGAAAGATTCCGTTAGCAGAGAAGACATAGTCATGATCGTGAACTTACCACAATGAAGACATTCCTCGCTGCGGTGCCTGGCATCTGAAGAGGACGCACCCCTAGTAGGATCTGGTTCCCGACATCCAGGACACTGAGGCCAGCAGTCTCTAGCTCCGTCATACCAATGTCCGTCGCTCGAGTGATAAGAATGCCCTGATCTGAAATTAAGTCACTGAGCCGTCCGGGAAACCGATCCCAGAATTGTCTAGAAGTATCGTGCTGTCGATGCCCGTTAGAGAATGTTCGCCAATGGATGTACTCACTTACTCTCGGAAGTAGTAAGACATCAAATGGGCCTTCTTCACCATCCGGCTCCAGCGATATATCCCCATCCACAGTTAAGTTTCCGACATGCCAGGACCGGCACCTCGAAAAGGCCGTATCTTTGGACAATGCTGACTGCCAGTGCTTTGACTTGTATCCTAGACCGTCGCCACCTAGCTCAAGAACACGCATGCGTGGGTTCTTGTGTCCAGCGAGATCAAGCAGTGCGCTCATAACGGATAGACTCTCTTCGTCACGCAAATCATCCGTTTGTTGGTCCACAAAAGCAGCGATGTAGTCTCTCAGACTATCTCCCCCTTTTGGATCGAGACGCTGGATATCGGGTTTCCACGTCACTCTCAGAGTTGGATTGCGCTGCGTATACAGGTCTGCTGGAGGGTTGCTACTGCCTTGGGGAATTGTAGACGGCTCGACTGCAGTTGCATACTTTCCGTTATATAATGCAACTCGTAGTCCCGTGTAATCCATAACAGGCTTCCCAGTCGAATCTAGCACTGTAGCTGAGATCGATCTGCTGGACAACCCGGTTTCTTCTGAAAAGGCTTGAATCTCAACATCGACGTCGACACCAGCCGAAGGAGGCTGTATTCTACACTGAGAAATGAAGACCGGCAACCAGGCCCTCAAGGAGTCGACATGCCCTGCCGCTGTGCTTAAAGCAGCTGTTTGGATAGCTGCATCCATGGTGATAGGGTGAAGAGCGTAAGGCGTGCCACCATGTCCGTCAAGAGTGGGTTCAAGCTTGGTTGTCCCAAATGTCTCCCGTCGACTTCGTCCCCCATCAGTTTGTAAGCTGTGAATGGACCGGAAGTGAGGGCCAAAGCAGAGACCCTCTTCATGCCATTTAGAATACCACTTGTTCATGGACCATTTGTCAAAACCATCGGTCTCAGATAATGCAACACTGTGCTTATCTCGAGCTGTCAGTGGTTTGGTCAAGCGAATGCTGCCCATGCAGTGAAGCATAGTTCTTCCAGCCTGCCAGGAAGAGATCGAAAACTCATGCCAGTCAACTGAGCTACTAGTGTTGGAGATCTTGCTACCGGACATGGTAGTATGCAGTTCCAGGTCAGTGTCCCTCGAATAGACGTCTCTCTCCTGGCTAGGGATCTGCAGCGCGGCACTGATGTTGACGTTTCGGAACTCAAAAGAGACATCCTCTGTTGGCTTTTCCTTTGAGTCAAGGATCTGAGAAAGAGCCTCGATAGCCATGGCCATATACCCCGTTGCTGGGAAGACGATCTGGTCTTCTAGGCAATGGTCTTTCAACCAGGGTATTTCGCCAAGACGCAGCAGATTTCGCCACGTGTAGTCGATATCATTTCCTGTAAGAGCGCGAGTACCAAGTAGTTCATGGCGCAGATACTTTCTGTTCCTTATCTCGTAGCTGGCTCGGGGCTCACTCCAAAGTACACCTTGATTCCGCGTGTAGTCCCACGGGTAGGGAGCTAGTTCATGAATAATTCTCAAGCCATTGCTGGGAAGATCGTTGACCGCGCCCCAATCCACAGAATGGCCGTGGGAGAAGAGCTTTCCAGCAAGTGTCTTGACGCATTGGTCGGCATCTTTCTTTCTGGCTAGAGCTGATAAATAGGGGAGCGCTGTCTCAGTAAGTCCAAGATATTTCCGGATTTGCTTTATCGGCCCTTCGAGGGCAGAGTGTGGTCCAATCTCGATGAGATGCACATTGCCTTGGCTTGAGATCAGATTTGAGAGTGCGGAGTTGAACTGCACGGGTTGCTCTAAGTTCCGTCTCCAGTACGCTGGCATATCCGTGCCCTCGTCCAAGATACTCAAGCTCTCGTGGCTGTAGCCCACGGATGAGTGCATTGTGACTTCACCTGAACGGCGATAAGCAGTGCCATTCCTAGCACCCTTCCCAGTGAAAATGGGGGTAAGCCACTCTTCGTATAATTCACCCACTTCTTCCATCATGGAGGAGTGGTAAGCGCGACCGCCTGTTTGCAACAGACGACAAAACCTGTTGTCGCTCTCCAGCGCCTGTTTGAGCACTTGGATCCCTTCATCTGAACCACTCAACGTGACACTCTCAGGGGCGTTAACGCAGGCCACGCGGATCTGATCTGCGAGTCCTTTGCTCTCGATCAACAGCTCAGCAGCTTCATCACTCAGCCCAACTGCCATCATAGTGCCTCTGGCGCTCATCCTTCCTGCAGCATACCCGCGGAAGTAAGCTACCAAGATGGCTTGCGAGGCACTGATCAGGCCGGCACAGTAAGCTGCCGCTATCTCGCCCGAGGAATGTCCGACAACTGCATTGCACTGAACACTCCAGCTGCGAAGTAGCTCGACAAGTGCGATTTGAACGGCTGTGCAAACCGGCTGGCTACGCTCAACCTCGTTGATCAGGCTTGTGCTGGAATCTGAGATGGTCTCTTCCAGCGTCCAACTTGGAGCGTGTTCCGGGGCGAGATCTTGAAGCACGGAGTCGAGGTGGCGGATTGTTGAGCAGAAAGTCCCAGAACTAGTGAGTAGCTCCTTCGCCATCCCTGGGTACTGTGCGCCTTGCCCTGTGAATACAAAGCCAATGGGCAGCGGCTTCATCATAGGGAAGTCATCGTCACCGGTTGTCGTTCGAAACGTTCGCAAGAGCTTGCCGCCCTCGTCAAGATCTGCGAGAATAAAGGTTCTGTCACTGAGGTGGTCGCGGCCATGGGTAAGAGTATAAGCCAACGAATCAATCTCGTTTACATGACCAAGCCGCGGGAGCTTCGAGGAGATATCATCGACTAGTGCTTGAAGAGAAAACGGCGAGCTAGCTGATAGTGGCAACACTACAGATCGCTGCTGTCTTGTTGTCGACATGTTGTGCATAGATGGTCTAATCGGGTGTTCTTTGCCAAGATAGCTTTCTGCTGACTCGAGAATGATATGGGCATTTGCACCGCCGTAGCCGAAGGAATTGATGCTAGCACGGCGAAGATCCCGTGGCCAGTCGTGAGTATCCTGCGCAATCATGAGATTGCGTTCCGCAAGAACCACTGCGAGTGATAGTTGACGTTAGTTAACCATTTAGTGTGTAGAGATATGAAGCCGTACGTTTTGGATTGAGGTTAACGATACCTCGGGTTGGAGGAATCTGACCCTTCTCGAAGGATTTGACAACCTTGAGCACGGATGTGAGGCCACTCGCTGCTTCACTGTGTCCGACATTTGTTTTGACCTGAAGATTTGTCAGTTCCGTGAAATAACACCAGAGTGGATATCCAGATGCTTACCGATCCAAGTAGAAGTTTTCCGCCTGACCCTCGCTCAAAGACTCTTCCAATCGCCTCTACCTCTATAGGATCACCAACAGCAGTGCCAGTACCATGGCACTCGACGTAATCAGTGCCTGAAACATCCAAGTTTGCATCACTGTAGGCTTTGCGCATCGCTAGCTCTTGGAAGTCGCTATCTGGAAGCGATATTCCCGGCGTCCTCCCGTTTCTATGAGAGTGTCAGGCTCAGTTCGTAGGAATTCAGGGGCCGACTTACGCATTCAGTGCACTTCCCCTGATGACAGCACGGATGGGATTCTCATCTTTGAGTGCAGCGGATAGACGCTTGATGTAAATAGAATTGACGCCTTCCGCTCGACCGTAGCCGTTGGCGGATTCGTCAAAGGTAAGACACATGCCTGTGGATGAGAGAACTCCGCTCTTGGCAGCAGCGATATGAGGCTCCGGCGTTAAGATCAGATTGGCACTAGCCACTATTGCGCTGTCACAGTCACCCGCCTTGATAGCTTTGATGGCTTGGTGGAAGGCGTAGATGGATGAAGAGCAGGCAGTATCTACCGATAGACTGTTCGTAGTTAACATCTATCTATCTACTATGACAAGGGGCTATACATACCTAGGCCCATGGAGGTTGAAAACATGGCTAATCCGATTCGACATGATAGTGGCGCCCGAACCGGTCGTCACGTATCTGTGCAGATAATCCGGATCTCTTAATTGAAGAGGCTGATAGTCCACCGTGAAGTTTGCCACATAGACGCCGGTATTGGAGCCAGCTACAGCTTCCATAGAAGTGCCCGAGCTCACAAGACACTCGTACACGACCTCGAGAATCTTTCGCTGCTGAGGGTCCATGTACGTGGCCTCAAGGTTATTGATGTCAAAGAAGGCATTGTCGAACTGCCGAACGTCCTCGTTGATGAAATAGCCTCCGGGGACGTTTGTTGCGCCGCTTCGGTTGCTTTGAGGGTGGTAGAAACCGTCGATGTTGTATCGATCAGCTGGGACAGGTCCGTAGGCTGATTTCTTCTGGATCATGAAGTCCCAGAGATCATCTGGGGAGCGGATACCACCGGGCAGACGACATGCTGCATCGGAGTTAGGATGGTGGAATAGGGGATGAAGGTCTAGGGTTACTTACCCATTCCTACTATGCAGATGGGGTCGTCATCTGAAGTTGCCGCATGGGCAGAGATCACTTTTTGCTCGCTCTTAGATCCCGGGCCGTTTGCACCTGTTGGAGAACAGGATGCTACGGTGATAGTCTCAGATTTGGTCATTGCGCTTTGGTATGATTGACTTGTGTTTGTAATAATCGTTTTGTGGTCCTCTTCATGGAATCGGCGATCGATTCATGAGCAGATCTTATAGTATTTTCATCTGTTCTATCTACCACTCTGTCTTGATCACTATATAGTGGGAATGCCTAATCTGATTGACCTCTCCCTTGCTGAAAGCAACAGTGTATTCCACGTTCATGCTCACGTATCACGTTTGCACTCTCTCCTCATTCCTCACATCAGCTGAAGTCATTACACTGCCTGCTTACATCGTGAGGCACTGTCTCCCCGTCTGGAGTCTAGGTTGGTCTGTATACAGAACTAGTGAGAGATGATTCAAATTTCCCAAAGTGAAGCTATCCGACATCTCGAACACTAACACTTGGTGTGTATACATTCGATGGACTGGAGATTTCAACAAATCGTCAAGTATTCTACGTACTGATAACAGCGGTCAGTTACCAGATCTTGGATAACACAATATGCATGTCATCAATGGAATCTAGACAGGTCTCTGACTATGGTCTGATATCTCCAGTCACACAGTAGAGCGGGGTTGGAGAAAACAGTGACGATGAGCTTCCTGTCCGAGGACCCTTGGGATCACCGCAGTTCAAGACTTTCATACCTGTGTGAGTTTGATGAATCTTACAGGTGCGACCCAAAGATCTAGAACCTGGTTTCGTGGAGAGCCGGCAGTTTCTCAGAGATGTTCATCTCCGCGGCCATAATTTGTCATACGAGAGTTCCAAACACAGGTATGGGGATCATGTCGCCTTGTGCATGGTCCTTTTGGTATGGTGGCTTTTCCATGCGGAGTTGAATTTGTAATCTAACCGGCAGTAGTTTGTGTATTAAATTCAGCGTATTGCCAGTTGTCCCTTCCCGATATACCGCCTTCTATCAAGTTCATTGAACTAACATCCTGATTTAAGATAGAGATAACATTATCACAGGCATGGACGTCTCAGGATATGCTCTTGTCGTTGGAGGGGGTAAGCAGCAATACTGACCCAGCTATCTTCTTCGAATACTGACAAAATCATGTTAGGCAGCGGCATTGGTCGGGCTTGTGCCATCTCCTTCGCAAAAGAGGGGTCGCTTGCTGTTCTGATAGCTGACATTGCCGTTCGTTCTGCCAAAGATGTTGTCAAAGAGTGCAAAGCCGCAGCAGTAAACAAGGGCTTTCACTGTGAAGCCGTTCCTGTTGATGTGACTCGCGAAGAATCTGTTCGCAACCTCATGAGTTATGCTGTACGGACCTTCGGACGCATTGACTACTGCGTCAACTCGACTGGCGTGAGTCGTCATTGGGTGTTTATGCATCTCAAGATCTGACATGCATAGCTGACTTGTCTTATCTAGATCGGAGTTCGGCAAGCGGTCGATATTGCCGACACATCTTTGTCCGACTTTGAGAGGTTTCTCAAGGTTAACACTACAGGAATGTTTCTTGTTATGCGAGAAGCTTCTATCATCATGCGAGATCAAGAGCCAGTCGCAATCTCTGCTGGTAGAGGGGTCTCGCGCGGGGCAATCGTGAATCTTGGCTCTGCATCTTCCATGGTTGCAAGTCCAGGTGTCCTACCGTACACCACGTCGAAGCACGCATCTCTCGGGTTGACGAAGAATAGCGGTCAGTAGATAACAAGAACCCTTGTCAACAAACCAAGCTGATAACTTGATAGCTCTTGATAACGCGTCATATGGAATCAGAGTCAACTGCGTCTGTCCTTCCTGGACCGATACCCCGATGACACGACAGGCCTTGGACGGTGTACAGGGTCTCGATGAGTTCGTAAATGCCGCGGTGCCGATGGGGAGAATTGCAACGCCAGAAGAGGTTGCGGATGCTGTTATCTTCTTGTGTAGTTCGAGGGCTAGCTATATCACTGGCACAGCATTGATCGTTGATGGTGGAACAACGCTGACGGCCATGAGATAAGGAACGAGTCCTACCTGGAACACGCTGCTTTGGCAGAAACGGGCGACCGGTTGCAATGTAACGAAACCTTTGTCCTTTCTAACGGTCTTCTTTTTGTTCTTTTAGCATATGATATTGCGCCGTTGTGCTTGGTGACCCGTGGTAAGGTAGATTTGAAGCCCATCATTTGTAAAAGCAACCAAGCATATGTGCACCAGTGAGTGATAAACAGGAGCTATTAGCATCATCCCTTTGTCTAACGAGAGGTACATGTGACTTCATTGCTAGCATGGCTGGACAGCTGAGACTAGTCTTGGTAGCCCGATTACCCACCTTTCAAGGGCTTGGAGCAGGTCCAAGTCGTCTTCTATGCGGCGATGATAACTTATTACCCTTAACCCGGATTGAGATATGAGCTTGAGGAGATGTATGCACAGATGGAGAAGTGAAGAAGTAACAGCAGATTTCAAGATCAAAAC
Source organism: Fusarium pseudoanthophilum (assembly GCA_013395995.1). NCBI lineage: Eukaryota > Fungi > Ascomycota > Sordariomycetes > Hypocreales > Nectriaceae > Fusarium > Fusarium pseudoanthophilum. Next base: position 17,571 of record JAAOAR010000307.1, read on the forward strand.
CATTGAACTATCGACCAGAGTAACCAACAAGAATCGCTAACTTGAGCCAACGCTAACCATGAGACAAGAGAAGGGGAAAAGGCCAGCAGCACTCCCAGACATCCCACCGGGTCGTTATGTTCTCTCTTCTCGAATCCTAGCTGCATGAGCCCGTTGCAGCTTTTTCAAGTCAAACATTCTCCAAAGGATTGAGTCCTAGTAAGAAGTTAACACTAGCTGTGACAGTATGAGTTCCATCAGGTTGAACTGACCCATATGGTTCGCCAAGCAAACGTGTCAAGAAATCTGGTCAAGGTACTGAAGCTCCCGTACCAGAACCAATCAGACGGGCGGTTCTTCAAGCTCTCTTTGACGACGTTCTCAGCTAATTCCAAACGGTCGGTGGCATTTCCTAGAGTTGTCAGTAGGCAAGAACAGAAACTTTTGGTAATATTCTTCTCACTCGGCTTTCGCAAGACATGCTGCTCAAATTGCTTCGCAAGGGCGGAGTAGTAAGACCCTTGAGAGTACAATATTTGTGAGTCCTCGTATATTAAGTCGACTCCATATACCAACCTTCTGGAAGTCTTCTATGAGCGTCCGACTTTAGGATATTGGTGTTTACTTCTCCCGAAATAACCTTGATATATTTACATCAGCCAATAGTAGAATCGCGGACAATGATATGGGACTTGCATACCGTAATTACTTTAACCCTTGAAGCAAATGCACATTAGAGACCCTATTTGTATAAGGATTCACATACCTGAATGGAGCCATTTCGACCCTCAGTGTGTTAGACCAATGCTGCAGAGCAGCTTTAGAAGCATTGTATGATGCTGCGAGTATCTTAGCATAAGAACTTTTCGGTAACTCAATGAAACTAACAGCCATAAACAAATGGTATGGTCCCCCCAATTGAGCCAATATTGACTATGGTGCCGGATCCCTCAATAAGCATGTCATGGAAATGATGCACCATGCGCATGGGACCAAAGACATTGACATCAAACATGCGCTGCACGGAAGATACGTCTGTGTCAATAGCGGTCATAGTGTATGCGATTCCTCTGATACATCATCAGGTTTGAACGACGAGACTCGAGGGGATTGATGCGTACGCGCAGTTTACGAGGATATGGAGGTATCCGCCGGTGATTTCTTGGACTTTGAACTTGAGCTCTGAGACGGATTCTTCAACTGTTACGTCGAGAGGCAAGCAGGTGATGCCGGCCTGTGATAGATGATGACTCGACTCGTGGGGGAGAACGGTCGCAATGGCATGGAACGAAAGGCGCTTGTATTCCATAACGAGTGCCTCTCCGATCCCACCTTGCCCGCATCTGGATAGTGTCAGTGATGATACAGTGGAGCCTTGAGGGGATCGAATCAGTACCCGGTAACGAGAGCAAATTTGGGGCGGGCCATGATGGAACTTCTGGTAAAACTGGGAAAGATGGGAGGTTCTCAGAAGATTTGGGCACTCTGGAGTTGTCTGGGCAATTGTATAGGAAGCTGGTATACTGCCCGAAGGGAATTGATGAGAATGTTATTTTTAGTTGATAGACCCCACAGTTGATGCCATCAAGTGCCTCGCACGAAGGTATACTGAGGCCCGTCTCCATTCTCGAGACTATCTCGCATGAGTGGGGAACTCCCCTTCAACATGACTGCAGATGATGGTACAAAGCTAATAATCTCACGTAAGCCACATTTCATGTAAAGCAATGTCACAAACTCCTCCGCATTTGATTCGGCTACAGCGTGGTAAAGGATGCTTATCATATTGTTTGGTGTCGATGTGTAATATGTCGTGCTCCCCAAGACTTGAGTTGAACGACAGAAAGTAAAGGGTGAATTGGTGGGGGGCCTGAGGCCAGCAATAATTGCACAACATGATATCGCGCTGACCAATAATTGAAAAGACACGTATCTTGATATGGCGTACGCCCAAATACCTTGGTAGAGCAGTAGACCCTCCTGGCGCCATAAGATGCCAACTGTAGTGGGAAAGGCAGAAGGGAGGACTCTACCACCAGCGACCATCCAGCCCTTAAGGGCTCTCCTTCTACACTATCTTGACTTCATATCCTCGATGATCTTTGAAACCCCAAAAGGTTCGAATTCACGGATTGTCTCTTGCCATAGCCTTTCACTCAAGTCTTTACCCGGGGACTTATACCATATATCAGGGTAGCTTTTACCGTTAATAGTTTATAAAGTCATGGAAAGGGAATACTTACGGCTTCATAGTCCAATCGCTTATAAATGACCCATGGCTCTCTATGCCACGCACAAGGCAAGCTTCGAGATAAGTCGTTGCAGCGATATCCGCAGGTCTGGCAAATATGTACTGGAGTACTCCTGCAAGCTTCGCCAGGAGTGGAGAGAATTCCCGTAGGAAGGCCGTGCCCCGCGTAGTACCTGGATTGACCATGTTCAGGAGTACATGGTTGGGGTCGATAGACTCGGCAAGCTTTGATACGAAGAAGGTGAGCAGTAGCTTGGACCTTGCATACCATACAAATTGGCTGTAACCTTGATCTCTGTCCAACTGCGCCAGTACTGGGCCCGTCGTCTGGATGTCAGCACGGTATGCGAGGTCAGATCCAACAACTGTGATGACTGGAGGTCTTGTGCCAACGGCAGCCCGTTTTGCCTTCAACACGGGTAGTAGCAAGATTGTAAGGAGCGCCGTAGATAGGTAAACAACTTGCATTGTGAGCTCATGGCCGGTAGATGCTCTAGTGAAAGATGGTTTGATCAGCGCCGCGTTGAGAATGACAATGTCGATACGTGGAAGGGTGGCACATCGGGCCGCAAAGGCGGTAACAGAATCGTAAGACTCCATATCAAGGATCCAAACCGATACTGTAGGTTGGGGAAATTCCGATCGTAAGATGCTAGCTGCTGCGTCGCCTTTTGTTTGAGAGCGCACAGCCATGACGAGGTTGGAAAGGCCTAGCTTGAGGAGCTGTCGAGATGCTTCGAAACCAAGACCAGTATTGCTTCCGGTGATAATTGCGGTTTTTCCTTTGAGATCAATGGTGTTTGGTAACGGTTTTGGCGTAGTGAATTGGCGGGATAACCAGCCCCGAAAGGTGGCCTCAAAGGCGGCTTGATGCTCGAGCTCAGCGGACATTTTTAACGATGGTAATTGTGGCTCAGAGGGTATGAATTTAGATCAGTAACTGAGGGGAAGGCAGTGAGCATTAATAAACTTTTATTGCCGATCTTTTTCGTGGACGTAGCACAAACCCCGTAAACGTAGCTCGGCATCGCGAGCCATCTCAATGCAAGCCTTTACCCCTGAGTCAAAGTTTCACGGAGAAGGCTATAGCTCTCCAGAGACATAGAGCTGATTCATTTATAATTTGTCTTCTTCTACAATCCTGCCGTGATGGGGACTCGCTTACTGACGGGACAGACCTACCCATGGTGCGACGACATTACTGCATATCAAGAACGGATGAACAGAATATCTTTGAGAATCTTATATGCAGCCGGGCATCTATCCAAGATCCAAATTCCTCGAGAACGCAAAAGAGAGTATTTATACCATTCGTTAAGGATACGTAGTAGGCAGGCCATTGTTGAAACTGAAGACTTCCTTGGGATCCCAAATCTTCTTCAGCGCTGTCAAGCGTGGCAGTTTATCCTTTCCGTAGATCTGTTCCAGCGTTTCGTCACCGTGGGCATAATTAACAAAGGTAGTAATCTCTGGATACCCTGATGTTGCGGCTACATCTCGACGAATTTCTTCACCAAACCTAGCCAGAGCATTGTCCATCTCACGGTTGTGAATGCTCGAGGTCAAAATAAGATTTCTACTCGCAAATATCACGTCAGTCATGAGGAGTGGGGCTCAGTTCTTGCTTGAAGACGTACATATATGCTGTTGTGTCCCTCCGCGGAAACGCAGTCTCGTCTAATGGAATGGCTGCCATAGCTTGATTCGGAAAGAATTCATACAGAAGAGAAGAGCTGCGCGCATGAGGATACCGAGCGTAGAACGTCGCCAACTTGGAAGCTACAGCTTCCCAAGTAGACGCTGAGTAATTTTTCATGCTCAAGGTGTACAAATTTCGGTTGGTGTTGGGCTCACAAACAGTGACGGCAGCTCCAGCGAATGTATTCTCCACGAGTCTGCTCCACGGAAGAACCCTCATTTGAGTTGCTGTGAGGTTCATGTTTAAAATTGGTGATAAGTGCTTGCGCGCTTCAGCTTCAGGGCCCTTGTAAGCCCAGTGTGCAAACAATTGGGTCTAAAGCCATTCATCAGCATTGGTGTCAAGAGAATACTTAGGTCATACCTGGTTTGTGGTTGTATTGAAGCTGTTGAGTAGCAGCGAGGATAGCTCAGCGGGTAACGGTGACATGGATTCCATGGTGCGAAAGTACTCGGACCATCTCCGTGGCGGAACGAGAAATTCTGCAAGAAACATGTCGCCATTGTTTGTCAGTGGATGGACACTGTAAGTGGCAGAGGTCACAACGCCAAAGTTTGCACCTGCACCGCGAATCGCCCAGAACAAATCGGGGTAGCTCGTTCTTGACACTTCTAAAGCTTCGCCATTGGCGGTGATCAGACGAACCGAGATGAGCGCATCGGCGAGTAGGCCGTAGACGCCTTGAAAGCGACCGACGCCGCCTCCCAGTGTCACGCCGATAAAGCTCGGACAAGGGGCGCTGCCAGTCTCTAATCGAGCACGATGGTTAGTACGTGTATCCCGAGGCCTATGGGTATTGCCACTCACGAATGTCAAATCCAGCGTTAAATAACGGATCAAATATCTCGCCAACGGTAACACCAGGACCAACAGTCACAGTCTTTGCATCCGCGTCAAGTTCGAATTCTTTGAAATGACTGAGATCAATCGCGAGCCCATTTTGTAAGTTTCCGAGGGTAGTTGTATATCCATGACGAGCTCCTGTAGCAAGGAAGGGAATATTATGCATTGTTGCAAGTTTGATCTCCGGGAATATTAGTTTGCCGGACACCTTTTGAAATGGGTATGCACATACAAACTTGGTAACATCTTCCTCTGTTCCTGGACTGATGACAGCCGCGTATGTTGGAGCACTGAATGTTGTCCATCTCTCCGTAGAAGTGAGGAAATCACTTGATCCAGCAAAGTTTATTGACGTGTTAGATGACCACTCATGATACTCATTAGTCAAAAGATAACGCAAGTCGTTGCTGTGTGGATGGGATATGTTGAGAGCAATGGCGTTGATAGGACTACTGTGGAAAAGGGCTGCTAGCCAGCCTGTTAGCCAGACCGATTTCAGAAGAGTCATTGATGACCGAAAGGCGTAGGGTTGAGTGTAAAAAGCCATTTTGAGCGTATATACACGACAAATCGCAACTATTGCTAAGAGTCACCATAAATTTGTTTTCCCATCACATTTTAAACATCAAAATCTCCTTCAACCTCATGTCCTCTATTCACAACCGGCTTCCGACATAATGGCCGAACGAACCTCAAAGCTGACGGAATGTCAGTTACCCCCCTCCACCTGTTCTTGGGGGCTGGCTGAGCACAGTAATATCGTGGATGAAGCCATGGCTTTTTCTTGGCGGGGCTGAGCCTCTATCGTAGCCATCGCGAGAATAAAAACGGAAGAGAAAAGAATGGTATCACTGAAGAGGCGTAAACCCTGATTCGCAATGTGATAATACTGTATTCTTCAGCAAGAGATCCGTGATTAGGTAGGTTCAGCTGACATACTGCACAGAAAGAAGAGGCAAGTGATGACCTCCTATGGCTTAACGAATAGGTATTTCGACTCATTTTGTTCTACGATATCAAAAAAGGCTATCAACAGTAATGGGTACCATCGAGATGAGCGACAAATTGCACTCCTTCTCTATGCCATATAGAAAGCAAATCTCCTTCACAACCTTTTCTTCACGATCCCGGCATCTCTAGTGATCGTCGGACTATACTCCTCATAGCTTGCTTGGTAACTACAGAACCATTAGACTCCATCAGCAGTGCGAAGGCAGACACTCAGCTTACCCTAAGAATAGCCTCCCCACCAGATGAGCAAGTATAAAGTGAAACAGCCTTAGAATCCACAGAGGCACCCACCATGGCGGCGTCAGAAGGGTGTCGCCGCTCCAGCCAAGCAAAGCCAGCTGAAAGACCGAAGGTTGTATGTTTTGATCTGCACAATCTCGGAGGTAGCCCAGGTAGTTACGCAAGAAGGCCTCATCAAAACCTCCATCTTGGTTCTGTGGCTCTGCCCAGACTCGGAACACTAGATCCTCTTTTACGGGGGCTTCGGCCCAGAATCTATGACTGCAGCGCCTTGTGTGAACCTTCCCAAGCTGCATCGATGGGGGAGGGAATATCGTACCGGGTTCCGGGAGGGATCTTGATGATGCCACCACCTTTGGTAAGAATGCTCTTCCTCCCATTCCTGATGACAGCTAATGTTCCGCTTTCAACCTGGAAGTACTCTGTCTGGCCGCAGTGAATATGTCTTCACAACCATCAGCTATAGGTGGCATGTTCTGTAAGGCGGGACGCGCAACTTACAGTGGTGGGCCTGAGCGACCATCCTGAACAAGCTTGTTCTCCGCATAATGCGTCTCCCGTACCACGAGCCGACCATCATGCTCATAGTGAAACTCAAACAGTGCTGCGCCATTTTGGGAGAGCATACGTGGCTCCGATGGAGTTTCGGTGCGTTTCACGGGTCGTGGGGAGAGCCATAGCTGCCAAGTATGTACCATGTTTCACAAGGAAGACTTGTAGTAGGGTGGGACAGGAGGTTTTTCTGAGTCAGTGAAGGAAGTGATGAGATATCATGTGAATATTGTTTCTACCACACCGCCAATGATGGAACTTTGAGGCGTCTTATACTTGGAGTGGCACTATCTTTTGGTCGTTGGGTGTTGTAACTCACTGAATGTGCTACAGCCTTATTTTGTATCTGCAGGACTGTCTTGGTAATGCTGACGGTTGCTTACTCTACCAGGCTTTGAGTCAATCACACTGTCACACAGAACACACCTGAGTCACGTATTTATGCAAGTACAGTTTGTCAAATCAACAGTCGAGAAAAAGTTCGATGCACAATATTGCTGGCTGTTGGCACCACATATGATCTAGTTCTGGTGGTATCAAAGCCTCTTGTTCCACAGACATTCGGAATCCGGATGTCCATCCACGCACGACAAATAAATCCGGGTACCAGGTAAGCCTTCTTATTATGAGTGCTGCCATTCCGCTCCTTCTACTCTGATAGGCCATCTATAATCTGTCTCACCCCAGCAAACGACAACTCTTCCAAGGTCTCTTCATACAGTCGTTCAGCAAGCTCCTTCCCCTCATCTTGATACAAAATCGGTGCCATGCTGTTACCCAAATGTAGTTAGCTTTGGCCAAACACAAGAATCGTGGTCACTCACGGTTGGATCTTATCACCCTCGACGTAGTGACCATGTGCTTCCCTATGTAGCGTAGTTACCGAGTGCACAATTGTACGAGCACCGACATCACATGTTCGACTAAGTACAAGACACTGTACCTTGTGCGCAAACCGAAGTATACCTTTTGCTTCACGCGCAAGGTCTGAGCCACCCCCGCAGAGCCCTGGGTTCGCGCAAGACAGTGTAACTGAAGAAACGCGTGTCGATAGGGCGGTGAGAAATAGCTGGCCGAGTAGTTTCGTCGTCCCATAGCGCTCTCCCATATCCCATGTCTTCATAGGCTTCTTGAATGCAGGTAGGAGAGGTATCAAGGTTCTCTCCTCGAATTTGGCCCAGGCGGCTGTGTCGGATGACACGAGGCAGATGTGACCGGTCTCACCCACGGGTGCATTCTTCTTGATTATCGGAAGTAGTGAGATGAGCAGGTGGATGTTTGATAGGTAGTTGATTTGTATCCCCTCTTCGTACCCTGTCGGGCTGAAAGCTTCTGATACTTTGTAGATACCTGCGTTGAGAATGGCGATGTTCAGATTGTCGAGGCTCTTTGCATTGGCAGCGAAGGCAATAACCGATTGATAAGACGAGAGGTCAAGTTTCCAAACCTGAACCATGTCGTCTTTGAGGTTGCGTTCCTGGATGAGATCCTGACGGACTGACTCCCCTTTGCGCTCATCTCGAACACCCATAATGACCCTGCATCCGAGGCCCAGCAGCTGGCGTGTAATCTCGAGGCCTATCCCACCAGTAGCGCCAGTAACAAGTGCCGTTCTCCCCTCGAGGTTGACTTCATCGGATGAGACGGGTGGTGGTGTGACAAAGAGCTGTCGCCAGATGAAGCTGACGCGACTGGCACGTTTCTCGGGTGAGATATCAAATGCATGTTCCATGATGCGTGGAGTGTCTGAAGCCAATTGGTGGGTAGAAGGACTACTTGTGGTAAGGGTAACTTGAGAAGAGAATGTGACATATTGAACTCGCATTTATGAAACAGGAATGGGCTTCAAATACTTGGGCAAGAGCGTGCCAACACTTGGGATCGGATTACAAGCAATAGCTTGCATTATCCGAGGAAGGCCGTACGAGGCAAAACAACTGATTGATGATTGGTAAGCTTGTACCTTGATTCTGCTGTTTAGCAACTGGGAAGGAGACACAATGAATCTTGGTGGACCAAGACCGTGATTCAGTGACTGATCGGTACCACGAACAGAAGACTCGGGTAAGGTTATGCTTTGTGTTTCTACCGTGCGACCAAAACGATGTACTACTCTTTCATGTTGCTCGTTCATACGTTTTATTTCACTCTGCGTACTACGCTATGCGCTTGTAACAGTGCTCTTGTGCTCTGGTGAGCACAGATGTCTGATTCATAATCCAAGCGGGCCCTTCCGTTACCTTATCTTTTGTGCAACTTGACTCGCGTCCCCTCTATACGCCAAAAGCCTTACAACGCTGAGTTAGAGAATGCTGTGTATTATTGGCGGGTGCAGATTGAAGAGAAGTTGGAGAGCTTCCTATCGATTACCAACACACGAAAAGGAGATGGCATTGCTTCGAAGGGGGCAGTTGCATGTCATATGCGTGCTTGAGTTGAAAGGATAGTTTTTTGATGTATTGGATTACGCATTCAAGGATGGATCGGAGGCAATTTCCCTCAGTGGAATATGCCTCTGTTGTTACTTGATGTAGATGTAATTCACCACCTAATCACTATGAGAAAGGCAGTCTGCAAACACCCGATAATCCTCTTCTAACTATTTTCTGTATTCCGACCCATCGAATATCACTTCAGAGATCTTGTCCCTAATCAGATATGTCTTTCTCGGCCGGTGTTTATCTCTTCATTCCAGTCTTGATCCTAGGCCTCTGGCGACTGAGCAAAGTCGGACGTCGGCCAGCGGGTTATCCTCCCGGTCCGCCAACCCTCCCTATAGTCGGCAACCTACACCAGATCCCAACCCAAAAGCGCCATATCCAGTTCCAGAAATGGGCCAACGAGTATGGCCCTATATACTCACTAATACTAGGAACAAAAGTTATGATAGTCCTAAACTCAGATCAGACTGTTAAAGACCTTGTGGATAAACGAGGTGGCATCTATTCAAGCCGACCAGAGTCATATATAGGTCAGGATGTCCTCAGTGGAGGATACCGCATATTATTCATGGTATATGTCTAATATACTTCATGGCTTCTTGGTATCGCTAACAGTAACAGCCAGATAATGAGGTCTGGAAAATGGCCAGGAAGCTTGTCCATCGAATCTTGGGAGTAACGGCGGCTCGAAGCTATATACCATACCAGGACCTGGAGAGTAAAGCAATGCTTTTCGACTTTCTAAAGAGCCCAAATGATTTTATAGATCACCTGCGTCGATATACAGCTTCATTGACTACTCAGATAACATTCGGCTCTCGTACCACGAGCATTCACGATGAACGCTTCAAAGAGGCATTTGAGGTATGTGAATCATACTGGTCTGAGGTACGAGACTTACTGATATAACACCCAGATATTTGATCGCAGTTCGGAGATGATCGGTTCAAGAGTGCGTCGTCTTTTTGCCTTGCCAGTTTGATGCCCCCTAACCATGTCCCTCGCCCAGACAGCGGCGCTACTGGATCTGGTACCCGCCTTGAGGCGCATCCCAGACTTTCTCATGCCGATCAAGAAGGAAGGGCGCAAAATCCATGAGAGAGAACTGAGTCTCTTTTGTGGACTCTACTTTGCAGCCAAGAAGGGTCTCAACGACGGCTCAGCCAAGGTAGCTTACCCACATCAAGGGCCCATTCGATACTAATTGCTCACAACCAGCCTTGTGTTTGTGTCGACCTAGTCAAGCTGCAAAAAGAAGAAGGGTTCTCCGACACTTTTGCCTCATATCTCAGTGGCTCCTTACTTCAAGCGGGCTCTGAAACAACGGCCAGTATTCTTATCGGTTTCGTCCAAGCCATGGTTATCTTTCCCAATGTCGCGAAGGCTGCTCAAGAGGAACTCGATCGTGTGTGCGGAGACCGGCTACCAACTCTAGAAGATATGCCTGATCTGCCCTATATCCATGCTTGCATGAAAGAAAGTCTGCGTTGGATGCCTGGGTTCATGCTGGGTATACCGCATGCAACAGCTCAACATGATAGCTATCTGGGATATCACATCCCCAAAGGAGCAACAGTCATCATCAATGTCTGGTCAGTAAAAGCCCGAATCTTACAGCTACCCACACTCACCGTTCCTACTGACTGACAGGGCAATCCACAACGACCCAAAAAGACATCCATCACCCCGGCAGTTCAACCCCATGCGCTACAACGATCAGCAAACATCTATCGAAGCCGCAAATAACCCAGACCCTACCAAGCGAGACCACTACGTATTCGGAGCGGGGAGGCGCAGATGCCAAGGCATGCACATAGCTGACCGGTCGTTATTTTTAGCTATTTCCCGCCTTTTGTGGGCGTTTGACTTTGACAGGGTGGTCAGCTCGGAGACTGGCAGGGACATCGTACCCGATGCAGAGGACGTCACAGAGGGTATAATGTCCATACCGTCCCCATTCCCTGTCCGCATAGTTCCCCGGAGCACGAAGAGAGCTGAGGCTGTGGCTGCTGCATGGAGTCAAGCGGCTGATCTACTTGATGAGCACGGACAGTGGAAGGTAGTCCCCGAAGACCTTCTTTGGACTATACCTGAATCGTAATGCTTGAAAGCATACAAGACCACTTTGCGCCTCCACGCTCCCTCGCAGCTAATATTTAGTCCATTTCATTGCTCTGCCCCCATTGCCATGCTGACTGGTGTTGAAAGGTCTATGCCGTTGGTGGGGGCTGGTTCAGATGTGATGTGTAACACAGCTGACGAGCTGAAGGAGCTGAAGGAGCTGAAAGAGCTGAGACAGCCTTCCAAAGTCTGAATCTAGGACTCGGACTCCGACAAGATGTCTACAACAGAGCTGAAACAGTTCAACGTGCTGAGTCTCATCAAACGAAGTATTGGATTGTTTGTTTAAGGTGGTCTTGGCTGGACAGGAACGGGTGTCAGATCAAGAATGGCTTGGAGGATTCTGCGTAGGACTCTATTTGGATGAAAGACTGTAAAAGGACCTGAGCGGCTTCATCTTTCAAGCATTCTTACGGTGTTTGTACTAGTGAATCTCAACTAGTCTTTGCAATAACCAATTTTGTCAAATCTATTCAGTTCTGAAGCTCTTGAAACATCTAATCACAGTGTTCTGGTCCTATACGGACCTTATTAACAGCTGACGATGATGACTCTACGCTTTATCTTTAGTTTCACGCTTCTCGCAACTCTGGCTGTCGGCTCACCACTCTCTATCCCATCATACTTCCAATCAGACCATCTCACGCGTCGAGAAGTACCAGTCTTCCAGATCCAACAAGAGCTAGGTACATTACTCTCTGAGAACTCCCTCATTCTCCTCCCAAGTAATCCTCTCTGGCTCGAAACAACAAAAAGATGGAATACAATGGCACCTCCAGATATAAGAGTGGTGGTTCAGCCTGCAAACGAAGTTGACATCCCCAAGATCGTTAGTCCATGTTTCACGGAGTAAATATCCATTTTTGCTGATCGTTTAGGTGAAATATTGCAATCGGAATAGTATCAACTTTCTCGTCGTTAGTCGTGGACATGGTCTTACGAAATCCCTTGGCGCGTTTAAGGGAATGCAGATTGACATGAAACAACTCAGATCCATGGATATTTCGCGAGATGGAAAGTCTGCTTGGTTCCAGGGCGGCGCATATGCATATGAGGTCATACCATTTTTATGGGATCGTGGTTATGTCGCAAGTGAGCTCACATCTCAATTTTCCGTGTCACTTGCGGTACTGACAATAGCGCTTCTCAGGCACCGGCTCCAATCAATGCGTTGGTCTCACGGGCCCTGCTCTCGGAGGGGGCCATGGACGATACGAGGGCCTTTACGGCTTAGCTGGTGACAACATCATTGAGATGAAAGTTGTCCTAGCAGATGGATCAAAGATTACAGTCAGTGAAAAAAGCAACAAAGATCTGTTCTGGGCTATGCGAGGCGCAGGGCACAATTTTGGTATCGTTACGAACCTGAAGATCAGGATCTACCCCGCCAAGATAAAGACATGGCACTACCATAATTACTACTGGAGTCAGGATAAGCTCGAAAGGGTTTTTAGGGAACTGAACAAGCTTCAGGATGATGGGAAGACGCCTCCATTACTCGGTGTGGTATTTGGACAGATCTATATAGACCCATCTATCATGCCGGATGAGGTGAGTATTGTCCCTTTTTGTCGAAGCCAAGCTGCTAGATCTGACGGGTTTAGGCCATCCTCTGGTTCACATTTGCCTATGCCGGACCAGATTCCGAGGCAGAAAGACTCTTGCGCCCATTCAACGCCATCGATGCCATCAAGGATGAGATGGGAGACGTGCCTTATCCCGAGATTCCAGTGCGCCAGAACACAGACATATCTAATTGCATTTCTGCTCGCTTCTCTCTGGCCAGTGTCATGCTGCAGACATGGAACATAACGACAGAGCGTGCGCTCTATAATCATTTCATGCGCAATGTCGCGTTATACCCAGACTTAGCGGCGACTGCCAGACTATACTATGAAGGATATGCGCATCAAGGAGTGCAGGCTGTCGATTCTGCGTCTACCGCTTATCCCCACCGTGATGAGTGTCATATAGCGTACGCTCTCCTCTTGCACAAATCCATTGAATCATACTGACAGATAAATAAGCTTCTTCGCAACCGTGGTCCCTGAGGGGTCCAATTTACTGGATCCAGCCGAGAAATGGGCTCGCGAAGCTCGTGATATGTGGTACGCGGGAGCTCCTACGCGCAAACCGGCAACTTATGTCAACTACGCTTCTGGAAACAAATATGAGAGCCTCAAGTCAATCTATGGCTACGAATCGTGGCGCCTAGCTAGACTCCAAAAGCTGAAGGCCAAGTATGACCCGAAAAATCGGTTCGGTTTCTATGTTCCGATTATATCGAATTAACGGGACTACTTTCTCGCAGAGGTTGTCAAACTGGGCTCAATATGGTTCTGTAAACAGCACATGATAAGGCTTGGGTAGATTTTCAGGGACTAGATAGAAGTAACAATCTAGCTCTTGGTTTCGCTAAATCGACATCACCAGTATCTGAGCGACCGTCTGTCATTACAGCCACTGTTTGTTGCCGAACTGAGAAAGATAAGCACCACCATAGCCACCTTCAATGGTCGCATTCTCCCACACTGCTCTCATGTCTTTAACAGCATCTTCCGCTGTCGCTGGGCCACTGAAATGCGGAGCATACTCCTTAAACTTGGCCATCATTCCCCCCATCGCCTCCATCTGCTCTGGGGTCGCTGGATATCATTAGTAGACTGTAATAATCGGCAAGACATCAACATACCATGATTGAACTGGCCAACGTCAACCATTCCAGGGCATACACTCATGAACAGAACGCCGTCTTTCTTATACTGGGCGTTGAACTTGGCGACCGCCATGTTCATGGCGGCTTTGCTGATGGAGTACAGCGGTGTAAACTCATGTTCAAAGTTGTTGGTGAATTCTAGGTCAGCGAGGCCAGTGGAGATAGTCACGACTTTCTTTTCTTTGCCTTTGAGAATGAGGGGAATGAAGAGGTTGAACAGGTGAATGTTGGCAAGGACGTTGACGTCAAAGAGCATTTTAAGATCATCTTCAAGCTCCTTCGGATTATTGCCGCTGAAGGTATCAGTACTGTTGAATACCTGCTCTTTATTCTGAGGCGATACTCACAGGGCTCCGAGAGGGTCAAACGTGTCAAACTTCGAGACGTAGGCTGCGTTGGCAATGAGGTAGTCGATGCTCCTGCCGGTAATCTTGGCAGTCTCGCTCACGGCACTCTTCACTGCGTGTCAGTTCTCCGCCTGGTACAGAATGGATTCAGTCATGTATTTTCCCCACCTTGACTGCGTTATAGTTCGTCAAATCGGCTTGGATGACATGAATGTTGGAGCGTCGGTTTAGCTCTGCATCCTGAGAAATCTTTGTGACAGTCGCGGGCTTGTCGCGCACGATACCGACAACGGTGTTGCTATGGTCGCTGGAAAGCTGGCGAGTGAGCTCGTACTGTTGGAAGTTGGTTAGCGGCTGTCTGTGTAGCTTTGTTGACAAACCCACTCCGAGGCCTCTGGAAATACCAGTGATCACGTAAATCGTCATCGTTGCTTAGGTATCGTGTTGTCGGTTTGTAAGATTCGGAAAGTCTATCTTCTTCGTCTTCTATGTTGTCATTCCTTCCTATAAGGATATAGGTTGTCAATCTTTATAATATTACTTTCTCTCAACACCCTGAGATCTTGTTGCTATAGAAAGCGGAGTGATTCGTAATCTGCATGGCGTTTTGACATGACAAATGCCAACTCCGCCTGGGTGCCTCACCTTTCCTGCACAGAATACCCCTCTTTCCATAATAATAAAGTGACGTACTTTGTCTTGTGTGTTGGTGGCTTGATACTTTCACATTGGTAAGCATGCTTTGTCTCATCCATGGCTACACGAGTTTGGGTCGCGTTGCACGAATACGAATGCACGCGTCATCGCCCAAGCCCATTCTTCCATTTGATTCTGTATCACAGGTACTTGAATGGTGCTACTTGTAGTATGGCAGTTGTGCACTCTTCACTATGCCTGTTCCGACCCCCGAGGGGGGCCGCCGTTTGGGAGTGCGATAAGCTTAAGCTCCCATTTTGCATTGGCTTTAGATAGTTCATGGAAGAGAATGGGAGATCTCTGGTCTTCTATTCACTTGGCGGATTCAAGGAGGACTCCAGAAAAAGACAGTGAAGCTTGAGTTCAAATTCCGGAGTTCACATTTTCATATCCATGATTCTTGTCCTCAGATGCTGCAACTTCTACAAAACGATAGCACTAAACGTAAAGATAATTCTCTCTTGACATTATTAACAATCTCTGACGATTATACTATCTCAGTTACTCTTCTAGCGTGATTTCTTGATAAAATGAGTGTAGATAAGCCAAGGGAGTAAACCCATCACATCGCATTGCCCTACGTTATCTTGTTTGCGCCCTCGCCCTCCTTGTAGTCACCATACTCCTTCATAAGCTCGCCCATATCAAATTCCAACACCTTACCATTGACAAAAACCGGCTCAACGTCCAACATGACAAAGAGAACACGAGCCGACTTCTCCTTGGAAGTATTTCTCCAGCGATGCATAGCACAGCGATTGATGATAACATCTCCGGGGCGAAGAATCCGGTTGACTTTTCCATCTTCGCTCAAACTAAGCTCGACTTCACCCTCGCAGATAGTTCCTATCCCAAGACTCAAAGCGCGATGCATATTGGACTCACCGCCTGGGGCAAAGTCTACCATGCGAACGACACAGCCTTTTGGGATGTGAAGCGAGGGCTAATTGGGGTTAGCTACATGAAGTCATGGAAGTTCAGAAACATACTCTGTTCGTTCTGGCAAATTCTAGGTCGACATTATTGGTGAGCTCCACTGGATTGGAGTTGCTGCTGTACATGATGCTTTGAGCACCTTCACCGTCTAGCATAACAGCGCGATGATCGCCATGGTCTGTCTTGAGGTATGTTAGTGAGAGACTTTGGCAGGTTTTGCCAGAGGAGAAATAATTACCAGTAGAAATGTTGGCTCGCCGTTACTATCATGGCCAGTAACATAGCGGAAGGGGTTTCGGAGCCCCGGGGCGGGAAACTCGGTGCATCGATCAGAAGTTGTCATGTTTCTTTACTGCTGCGTATCTTGAAAGAGGATGAGCGTATGAGGTAGGAGCCGTATCTGAGAGGTGTAGATGAGTTACTTTTGGATCAAAGTAACAGCGTGAGATATGTGCTCACTTTAGCAAGAAGTCTGATGTAATATGAACTTATGATAAAACAGCGAGGGCTGATCAAGTCCCGTTAATGATCTCCCAGATTCCAAGAAGGCCTGTTCATCTTCGTAAGTGTTTTGATAAACCATCTTACGTCAATTGCAGTAGTGTGTACCATTTACTAAGATCTCACTCCACGGTACGCGGGAAGCATGAACGGGCACCTCAGCAGTACAAGAGATAACTGCTTACGTGCACAGCATCACGCTTGAACTCAGCTATCAAAACACAAGCGTTGTCTATTCTGACTGGCGTTCTTCGTACAGCATCTCGCGTCTCTCTTGCGTTCTGTTGATGCAACAATCAGCTTACATCTAGCGGTGTAGAAATGTCTGTAGTGTATGGCTTCCACGACCTGCGTCCTCGGCAACGGATATTGAATCTATCCGGGTGCCCGATTCCATAGCTTGGTAGCAGGTGATCTAGTAAGTGGTGAGACCTTATTAGCAATGACAGCTTGGATATGTTGCAATAGCAACGGCAGCATTGCGAGTGATGAGTGGTTTAGAATAGCTACACAAAGACTAATTGCAAGAGCTGCTTAGAAATCCAATGGCGTGAAACGTGATCAGACTACAACTCGGACATCTTTCATACAGCGCTAGAAGGTTAAACCAGCAGTTACGACAAGTATGCAGGATACATCTCTTGACAACCCCGTCTTCATCAAGCATCCAAGCACTGAATCCTTCAGAGTTCAATCTCCATCGCCACTTCAGTTCTCGTACGAAAGCCGTATATGTCGCAAAATGGCAGACAGTAATTCTTCAGCTGCACCACAGACTCCTGAGTACTATGTTGGCAGCTTTCCTGCCCCTGGCCTACGCCAGATTGTCAGACACATCACTGGCCACCGTGAAGATGGCAAAGCCCATTTCCTAGCTTCGGACCACGGCGAACACTATCGCTTCATGGGTGAGAACAAAGCCGTGGCCAACATCATCTACTCCACTAGAGAAACACCCGTCAATCTCAATGAAGACGTTGATGTCGAAAAAGCCAGACAGGAGGAGGTAAGCTTCCCAAAACTGTTACAAACTTCAGTCACTGATATCCCATAGCCTCCCTTCCACTACCGTAACGGGTCTCTAGTCCGCATGATTGACTTTGGCCCTGGTGTAGAGTCGCCGTTCCATCGGTCCCTGACCATTGACTACGGAATCGTTATTGAGGGGGTTTTCGGACTGACCCTCGACTCTGGAGAGATGCGTATCATGCGTCAGGGAGATGTCTGTGTCCAAAGGGCTACGGCACATAAGTGGAAGAACATCACGGGGAATGAAACCATGCCAGGACGAATGATGTGGATTCTGCTCGATGCTGAAGAGCTTAGCGTAGGTGGGAACAAGGTGGAGGGGTATCTTGGTACTTTGGAGAAGGAATATCAAGGTCGAGGCCACTATTGAGATACTCCTTGGGATTCGTTAGGCCGATGAAGCGTGCTAGCTGGGAAGCCGACAAGCCAAATCTATGGCAACTGAGTTTCTTTTTATACTTCCCAAGTTTAGTATAAGAAGCCGTAGCTTTGGTAATGCGCATTGCAGACTAGTGCCTTCACTGTTATGTTATTCCTTGCCACAAGTCCTTCGGGTAGATTGATGAGCAGCTGATCAATAACAAAGAAGGTTCCACTTGAGTGATGGTTATCCACTTAATGGATTCCCAAGGGATGCTGACTGTTCTATCAGTAAGCTTGATAAATTTGATTGATGGTTGAAGCCGATAATTTCTGGCGATGCATATCAATCCAATACATCAAAAAAAGCAAAATGAACTTCTGCTTTAAAAGGTGATGGGCACAAAAACGTCAGCATGTCTACAGTTGCTTTCTTTATCTCGCACCGACGTTCTTCCGCCTACTGTGATTGTTGCGGGCGCCAGTGAGGAGTCGGTGTAAACGCCGATGGCTCTAATTGGATCACGGAGCAAGCTAGAATACTAACATCATTCTACCATCATACAAACACGCTCTCACTCCTTCAGTCCTAAGTAAAAATACCAACAGCACACAAGCAATGCCTCCGCTAAGGCCCCTCCTCCCCTCCTCGGCGAGAGATAGAGAGCAACAGAGACCTTCACCGCTGAAAGTAGCTCGGAAAAGACCGCCAACATCATTGGCGTGCGAGAAGTGTAGACTGCGCAAGACAAGAGTGAGATGACAGCCCGGAGCTTGAGTGATCTTGATCTGACAACTCCTTAGTGCGACGGCACAAAGCCTTCGTGCCGCTCTTGCACGCGACTCAAGGTAGAGTGCGTGTATCGCATGCAGACCGATGAGATCAGGCAAGAATTGGATGGCACCCGAGACAGGGAATCAACATACGCCGAACTCTTCGAACTCCTCAAGGTTATGAGCGATGAAGACGCCGCAGAGACATTGCGTCGACTAAGGTCCGGTATGGACGCGGCGTCTATTCTCAGCCACGTCAAGAACGGACAACTACTCATCCAGCTCTCGTTGTCGGCTGATACCACGCGCCGCTACGAGTTTCCGTACATATCTGTGATACCTAGTCACTTGGTGATCCCGGGTAATATGTACTTAGACTCTCTACTCTCCCACGCGACACTACCGGCATCAGCCTTGCACGCGATTCGGGAGACGGGAAATCCTTCAGCTACTGCTGAGCAGATAGCCCAAGGGGAGACTGTCGATCAAAATCCAGATACTTCTGACTATCACATCACCTACCTAGTGCCATATCACGCTGCTCGGATGGTAGAGCCTATAGTCGACAAGATTAAAGCTAGGCCATGGACCAGAGTCATTTCTGATGACCAGCTACTGAGACGGCTCATCTGTGCATACTTTTACTACCCGCATCCATGCGGGCCTTTCATACAGAAAGACCTTTTCCTCAAAGACATGGCAGCGGGCAGAACGAGGTTTTGTACCCCGCTGCTCGTCAACGCCATGTTATCACTAGCGATTGTAAGGCATTCCCCAGCACCATCATGGATTCAGAACTGACACTCCCAGCAAAGCGCTCTTGATGTACCAGATCGATCCAAGATGTGGCTTTTTGAATCGCTCTCATATCGCTTCATGGCCGAGGCACGACGGCTATGGGATATCGAGTCTTGCAAAGAAAGCTCTATACCGACTATCCAGGCGGCCATGATCATCAGCTATACCACTACCAACAACGGCATGGACCAGGTTGGAGCACTGTACCTGACACGGGCTCTTGACATGAGCAAAGACCTTGACTAATTTGGATCGGCAACGCACCCAGGTGACCCGGAGCTGGATAAGGCTCGGGTATTCACGGCGTGGGTTTTATACTCGTGGCAAGCTTTGTTCAACTTCTCCTTCTTCCGTCCGCCTCCGATTACGAAGCCTCCAGTTCTATTGCGCCCGGACGCGAATCTTAGTCCGGAGTGGTATGGCGAAGTCTGGATGCAGTATCCTCATACTCCTACGCGCAACCGTCTACACGTCGGGCACAAGCTCCAAGCTGAGGTTCAATTGAGACATATTATGAACGAGCTTGGTATTATGATGTTTGGTGACTCGCCACGACCTCTTACCATTGATCAGATCGTCGGGACGAAGAAGAAGCTCGATAATTGGAAAGACAGCCTTCCAGAGTGTCTCCAGCCCAAGAACCTTGTCTTCCCCGTCCATTTATCCTTACAGTGAGTGCCAATCTGGAAGTGAGAATGATACTCATATTTCTAATATTTTACAGTGTTCAATACCAACAATTAGTCATGGGATTCATGCAGATCGTCTTGAAATCCGAGCATAAGGACAGCCCCCAAATCCTGGGGGCATGTTCAGGAAAAGCGCCTGAAACAGTCCGTAACGAGGCCAAGATAATGCTTGAGACGATCATGAGGCTCTACTACACACGACACAACTTTGAGTTCTACGACCCATGGATTGCATTTGCTCTAACAGCCATCGGCAACGCAATCGTAGCAGATTTGGCAGAAGGAAGCGACAGTGATCCGCAGATCAAAGCTGGGTATCGCTCAACACTCATCCTTGCTGCGCAGGGCTTGAGCAAGCAGGCCCGTAATTATCATGTTAGTAGACTGTTAGCCATTCAACTCCAAAAAGCGATGAGACCGGAGGATCTGCAGTTGGTGCAGACTCATACCGTAGCTTCTCATGTTGAGGATGATGAGCAGGCTCTTATCGCGGAGCATTCGGATAGTTTGTGGCCGATTCCGGGACTGGCGGTTATGAATGAAGACCCGGAGAGGACTAGGCTGAAGAACCTGATTGCCGGTGTTCAAGACCTTGATCTACAATCTGCATAGGCGAGGTTATCGGTCTAGCAGTTGAGGGAGGGAGAGCTTGCAAGCAATCAACTCTATCGCAACATGGTCATCACACAGAGTAGAAACAGTATGCATCATGCTTAAAGGCTATTTGGTATTAACAACTGGAAGTGTAAAATAAGAGCGGAAAGGTAAAGACGCTACCGTTGGCGCTATTGAATCGCGTTAGTGGGCGACTCAGATCCAGACTCTTGGGAAAGCTGTCACTATGGCGCTAGTGCCCCAATTTGAGATTACGGAGCGGAAAAGGTATCGAATGAGAAGTAAATCTCGGTAAGTTCCTGATATGCATGGCCGGCACTAGAAAGTGGAAGCAGCAGAGCATGCTTTACGAGGTCCCGCTATCAAGTGGGATCTGTGCAGTTGACATGGGTCAGTGGATAAATGCCGAGCTCTAAAGGGCCCCAAGTTGTTGTAATGGGTGTATATCACACAATTGATTGAAGCAACTGTTTCAGTGGTGAACTTGTAGCTGATCACAGTCTGTCTCTCAATTCGTGATTGACTTCTGTCGCGACGTTGGTACCCCTCACAACACGATCACGATGTTGGCATTGACGTCAAATTTCAGGGTCCACATCTAACACCAATCCAGGCACCAAAACACTAAACACCAATAGTTCAACTACCGGACCCAAAAGGCGCAGGCTGAACGTCTCAACATGGAAAACGCCACAGTGCACTATCGAAAACCTTCGGCATCACCAATTCCGCAATAGGGGTCCAAACACTGGGAAAATAACTACAAGACAAAGAAGATTCCCCATGTGGCTTTTTTGGACTTTTCCCTGAAGCTTCAACCGTCCAACTCGGTCTTGTCATACATTCGTTATTGATTTGGTTTACCCCTACGCTCACTATGCGCTCCTTCATCGCCATCGCGGCTCTAGCCATTTCTGGCGCCGTCGCTGGTCCTTGTAAGCCTCGAGCCACCGAGACTTCTGCTTCTGTCGCTTCAGAGACTTCATCTGCTGCTGTTGAA
Organism: Fusarium pseudoanthophilum; assembly: GCA_013395995.1. NCBI lineage: Eukaryota > Fungi > Ascomycota > Sordariomycetes > Hypocreales > Nectriaceae > Fusarium > Fusarium pseudoanthophilum. Next base: position 39,169 of record JAAOAR010000307.1, read on the forward strand.
GTCACGACTCTTCCTGCGCCTCCGGTCGATTCTATCATTACCAATACTTGCACTGGCGGTGGTCTTACGAGCCTTGATCCTTTCGTCACTGACGGCGATGTCACCCTTAACACCAAGGAAGGTTACGATCCCAGCGGTGGAAGCTCTGACAAGAGCTGTGCTTCGCTTAGTGCCCGGTCTTCTGGAACGCGCAAGCGTCAGACTCTCGGAGAGATTGCGGCGCTGAAGCAGTTGCTCACTGGTCTAAATGTGCGAACTCAGTACACCGTTCAATTCTTCTACCTCGTCTTCACGCCTCCCCAGGCGACAACATCTTGTGTTCTCGAGGCATTCATCGGTTCTACAAAGTTCTTCACCACTGGTATTTTCTCCAATGGTGCTAGCGTCAGCTACAACCAGGTCCTGGTCTCTACTTCTGCCCCTGCTACACAGGGCTTCTTGAACATCCAGACTACGTGCTCTGCTGGAGGTTCGGCTATAGTGCTTGTTGATTCCATCTTCATCTCTAACCAGGTTACTCCTGAGAACATCAACGACTTTAGACTTGATTTTGGAGGCGGTGATATCCGTGAGCCTGTCAATAACACTCCTACTACTCGGATTGCCCCGACTACTCAGCGTGGACCTGCTACCGAGACGTTCCCTGGCACTCAAGGTAGTCCCGCTACGCAAACTTCTCCTGCTACCCAATCTGAGCCTGCCACTCAGAGAGGCCCAGCTACCCAGACCTTCCCTGGTACTCAAGACACCCCTGCTACTGAAGCTCTTCCGACCACACAGAATGGACCTGCTACCCAGAACGGCCCTTCCACTGCCACCAATGTTCCCAACCAAGACCCTACCACCGCCCCTCAGAACCAGGGCACCGAGTCTGCTCAAGGAACCGCCATCCCCACCGAGACGGCTATCAACGGAGCTACAACTGCTGTCAACCCCAACGATGCCACCACTCAGACAATTGATCCCGGTTTCCAGACCAGCACCTCTGCAAACGGCGGTGCCTCGACTGATGCCAACTTTGCTTCCACCACGACTCGTCCCGATACCCAGCCTTCCACTCCTACTCCCGGTTCCCAAACCGTTACCGCGTTCGACCCCGATACTACCATCGGTCCTCTCAACAACGCCGCGCCTCCTCAGGATAACTGCGTCGGCACCAACCTGATCCCCAACGGTGACTTTGAGTCTGCATCAAGCGGCTGGCAGATCTTCGGAAACGCTGGTATCACCTATAACGGCCAATTCGGTCCTCAAGCCCGTGCCAACAGCGGCAACCTCGCCATGTAAGTCCCCCCATCACCATCTCCCTTCACTAAACTAACAACTCCCAGGGCCCTCCACTGGCCTCAAAAAGACGGCGTCAAAGCCGGTTTCAAGCGCACCATCACCGGCCTCATGCCCGGCCAGACATACTACCTCGGCTACGGCCACCACACGGGCAACGGCGCCCATCTCCCTTACTACGAGTGTGACATCCTCGTCAAGTTCGACGGTGTCAACTTTGATGACTTTGATCCTTTCTATGACCCTAATGCTTGGTGGCAGTACCGCAACCGCATGAACTTTGTCACGCCTACGCAGTCAACTGTTGAGCTGTCGTTTGTTCTTACCTGCAAGAATAACCCTGCTGCTTTTACGCTTCTTATGGATGATGTTTTCCTTTCTGCTTGTCAGACATAGACGGTGTTTCAGAGGGTAGGCTAGCTTATGGAGTAGATTTAATAGATCTTTCATGATCCTCGGTCCAAGTCTGGCAATTCTCCAGTGTCTTGTAGTATGATAGTAGGTGATATTGAGGACTGTCTATTTCTTCTTTTTCTCCCATTCAACTTCCACGCCAAGACTTTCGTAGTGTTCTGCCAACGCAAAAATGTCTTCTGTTTCAATCGTAATAGCGATGAGTTTGACTTTGTGAGCCTGGATCAGTTTCCATCCCGCCTTTCCTTTGCCATGAATCCTTTCAAGATCACGGTTGAGCGTCTCAAGCTTGAAGTGTTTTGGCTCCCCAACGACCTGCACAATTCCCGGCTCTTCAGGTGCAGACATTGTGATGATTGAGGTATAAGAGTTGAATGTATGGGGCTGTAAAGGTATTCGTAGCGGTACAGAGAGACGTTTATGTATTCTACAGCCCACCCAGTCGGCTCGAGAGCAGTTCGTAGCTGCGTTTGAGAAGTATTTGGTTCAGGAGGAATGAAGAGATGCCAATTCCCAACAGCCTTTGACGCATGAATCAGGGATTATATCTAATTCGCCTCTGAATCTCGCCCCTCGGCGATAAAATCTAGCATTTTGAGTATGAACTCAGGCGACGTGCGCGTCAGTTCCAAATCCCCAAGCATTTCCCTCAAGCCGACGAGGTCAATGGTTTCAGACGTAAACATCACTGAATCGCCAGCCAAATGCCATTCTGCTTCGCCCTCTCCATAAATTATTTCCAAAGCAACATCGAGGTATTCAAGGTTGAGAATCTCATCCTTCGGTAGGAAATACGCATATCCGATGCAAGTGGTCATTTTCGATGATAGATTGCTTGCGTTTGGCGGTGAGTGTATGTTTGCTTGCTGTTTGTTGCTCTTGTGCGACATGAGGAGGCTCGGTTGCGGGGGGTTGTTTTATTCTTATTCGCATTGCTTGAGGCAATGTGAATGGCTTCATTTGAGCCTCGGCCTCTGATTGTGAGAAATGGCTTGAGTTGGACAACTGTTTGCCGCAGCGCGATTCACAAGTTTGTTATCCGCTGCGAAGTCGAGTTGCGCGTCACGTCTCGCATTGTCGTCGATGTAGTGACGGCATTTGTCGCTCGTCAATGTTCCTCCCCGCTCCGCTGTGATTGAAAGTCAAATCACTGTACCCCAGAAGAGTCAAGAAAAGATGTAGCATTGTTTTGAAAGATCTTCCACTAGATATCTTTAATCTTCTGCCTAAAGGTCAGAAGTTTTCTTACTCTCTGAAGGTACGCAGTAGGGTAAACAGTCTTTCGCGAGATGACAATCAGTCAGAAGTCATCGATCATCAATAGCGGCGTCAATAGAAGGTGTCATTAACGGTGGGAAATAAACTCTATTATCGTCTATTTTATCCTACTAGACGTTTGTCGTAAACTATTTTTCCATTATCCTTTTCAAACTCTTACAGGCGGGACTTGGTGTCTTCCTCACGACCCTTCAGGTTAGGGTGAGGCGCGCGAACAGGCCGAGTGACAGCGTAGAAAGCAAAGCCTTGGGATTGGGTAGAGAACTGCCTGTTTATCAATATTGTGTCTCTGAGAGCGAGGGAGGCGAATAAGTACTGACCTTGACCTTGGAGCCAACATGGAAAAAAGCAAAGTCACCGGGGACAAGGTGATGCGTAATGCCAGTAGCCTCATCCTACAAACAGTTAGTTTCGCTTCACAAAGAGCTCGACAGGGAACATACCAAGACATCAATCTGACCACTCAAGACATACTTGCTCTCCTCAAAGTCATAGTGCGCAGGACGAGCAGGACCAGCCTCGATCTTGTAGAAGCCGGAAGTGATGTGAGCGGGGGCATCGGTCTTTGTGCGGATGGTATGGAAGTCAGCGACAGTGGCGTTCTCGCCCTGGGGCAGAGGGATGAATTCGTGGCCGGCGCCCTTGATGACGGTGAGAGGGACGAGTTTAGACATTTTGGCGGTTTATTGGGGGTATGGAGAGAGTATGGAGCTGGAAGGGGAAGATACGGAACGATAAGGACGGGCTTTATATACCTTGAGAGGTCAACGTGTAAAAGACCCTTCGGTAACTGCCCCGATGCTGGGGATGATTTGTGGGGAACGGATGGACTCCCGGTCTCCACTTCGGCGCGGAGATGAAGTCAATGTTGACTTGAAGCTGTCATTGTTCTTCCGTTTCTATTGAAATGGGGCCGATGGAGAGCTCATGGATGGATTAAGTATCATCTCCGGAGTATTTGTATTCCTGTATTACCAGCTGGTTATTCTCTTGATGCTCCCTTATTGACATCCATTGTCAGCCGAATTAACTCTCCGGGTTCTGGGGTTAGCGTAGCCGCCCGGACAAGACTCGGGATGTCTCCTCCACGTGATCGGAAAACTGTCATTACTGCCGGGAGGAGCTGAGCCTATCAGTGATAATCAGTCACATCAGGATAAGTAAAGTATATCTTACGAATGGACTTCGAGCAATCCATCAGAACCATTGTTATATCTACAGCCATCTAGGTCCGGAGATTGTGGTGTTGCCGCCTCGTTCTAGGGTCGACATGCCTTCATTGGCTACTATCTCTGAGCAACGTCATTACTTCAAGTCTTTTTTCTAGCTTTGCCCTTGATGAGCCATTTCCACTGTAATTGTTCGCAATGGCCGAAGTGTCAATTGAGTAGACCAAGCAAGGCATGAGCATGTGCTTTCTTGATGTTTTGGCGTTTTGGCGTTCGAGTCTGCCTTGTAACTTGGCATTTATAACCGATTCAGAAATTTGTCCTCGCAATTGGTCGCTCTTGTCTGCATTGTGCTCGATGGCGAAAACCCCCGTGTGCTATTGGGTCACGACACTGAGGCTGGCAGACTAGAGGCTCAGCTGGAACGCCACCAAACCCGTATCTGGAGATGCCAACTCATGGCTAACTTTTGAGATGCTCCCTTCTTTTGGCCATTTTTAATCCATATTTTCCTGTCATTTTATGCTTCTTCTGCTCTTTTGTAAGTTCGATGTGCAGCCTGAATATAATACGATGGACGCCATAAAGAAGCTCTCTGGCTGGAGAAAGACAGCTCTTTACCTTACCATTCTCGCGACAATCCTCACGATCTTCCTAGTCACAGCACTCGTCATATCCCTCCATGTAGTCAACGGCGGCGGTGCATCTATCTTTGGCGAAACAGCAATCCTGAGTGGTTCATGCGATAAAATCTCCCGTGCAAATCTCTGGATCCATCTCGCCATCAACATCATTGGAACAGGCGTCCTCGGCTCCTCCAATTTCTTCATGCAAGTCCTCGTCGCTCCAACGAGACAAGATGTTGATCGCGCACATACTTTAAAGCGCTGGGTAGAAATTGGTGTTCACTCTCTTCATAACTTTCGCTTTATTTCAAAGCGTCGGATCTTCCTTTGGGCGCTCTTCTCGCTTACTAGTATCCCTCTACACTTGGTCTTCAACGGTTCTATTCTGGAGTCCAAGGCTACGAATGGATTTTTGGCAATCATGGTCTCGGAGGATTTTCTGGATGGAGCAAGATTTACTCTTCCGTCTGTGACGACAACCTCCAACTATACATATCTTGTTAACGGCGAGAGCACCCCCAACAGAACTATCAGGAGTATCAAGAGTTCTCTAAACGAAGAGTCCTGGGAGCGCCTGGAATTTCAAGACTGTATGCGACGCTATAATGATCTTGAAGTCCTCATGCTAAATCACCGGCATGTCATTATGGTCATGAGCAATCAGAATAACACGCCCAGCTCTCAGTGGACGCGAGAAAATGTGGTCAAAGTAAATAATGGCTGGTATGACTTTGATGAACCAAATTCCCTCTGGTTCGCTGGCCGGTACAATCGTTTGAGAGACTCACGGGGGCTCATAACAAATTCTACGGATAATAACACGGTACCTGGTTACTATATGCAGCTCGATCCAGATACTGGAGTCATCCACATGAACGAAACAGAGTACAAGCCCGCGTTTCAAACGATGAGGGTTGACTACTGCCTCTCTGAAAGATTTGATGCTCCCTGTCGACTGAGCATTGCGAATCCTCTTCTTCTTATTGTCTGCATTATGTGCATCACTAAGTGCTTGTTATGCGCTTATACCTTGAAAGTTAGATCTTGGAGTACGGAAGATCCTCTCATGACTGTCGGGGACGCAATTTCTTCTTTCATCGCCAAGCCGGATACTTGCACAAAGAGGATGTGCACGCTTGATGCTGAGGACCTACATATGAAACTTGATCCAAACAGAGCACTCGGCACTTCAAGAGCGTGGAAGAAGAAACAGACGGTGGCTGGGAATGCAGTAAATCCGGGTGTTTGGATCCTTTCTTACATGCTTATCGGAAGTCTATTAGTTCTCAGTGGGCTCCTCCTTGCACCTGCACTGCAAACGCAGTCTTTGTAAGTCGCCACTCAGCTCAAGTCTCCTATGAAGGATCTAACACACGTGTAGACGAGAGTCGCGATTCGCACATCATCAGAAAAACGCCGACGTCAACGATTCTGGGCTGCAGTCAGCTTCACTGCTTAGCCTTACCATGATATCGAATACACCGCAGGTCCTGTTATCTCTATGCTACATGACGTTGAATGGGTTGATAACTCGGATGATTGCCGAGATGGAATGGGCTAGCTATGGGATTAACTTCAAGGCTTTGAGAGTGACGAACCCTAGGGGTAGCCAACGATCAACATATCGACTGCAACTCCCTTACCGCTGGTCTATTCCACTTCTTGCCATTAGCAGTATACTGCACTGGGTTTACTCCAACTGTTTTTATTTGAGTAACTACGAATGTGAGTGGTTTCATACTATACCAGGAAAATGACGATAAGCGTTCGCACTCATTCACTAACAACACTGACTAGTCTACGACCCCATGTTGCCTTATGGTATTGAGGAAATTGATCGCGGTCTCCAATTTTCATCCGTGGCCATTTTAATAGGGTTCTCGATATCACTGGTGATAGCACTCAGTCCGATGATTCTTGCAAAGCGCAGTTTACCAGGCCAGATGGTTTTAGGAGGAAGCAACTCCAAGGTCATTTCGGCTGCTTGCCACTGCATCCCGATTAGTTCGAGCCAAGCAGTTGGAAAAGGCGGCACGGTTACTGCTCCTCTATTGGAGACATCGGAAAGCGGAGGCGGCCCATTGGACTTGATGGCGACAATGAAAATGCGATGGGGAGAGGTACCGACAACAAACGCAGATAGTGAGATTGGCCATCTCGCGTTTGGAGTTGAGGAGCAGGCAGTCACAGAGCCGATCGAGGGGAAACACTACAGTGGAAGAGGTTCTAATTCTTAATTGTAATGCTCAGATATTAAGCCTGGTATGCGTCGCAACAGGTTTCGCCCGCAGCATCAACGGAGTCTTGATCCACAACGCAAAAGCCTTCTGATCCGCCCAATTGCGACTCTCCTCACACAACTCAAGATCATACTTAAACAAAAGCGTTGCAAGAATGAGCCTCATCTCATGCATAGCCATGTTCTGCCCAAGACAATTCCGAGGTCCAAATCCAAAGGGTTGGTGAGCCTCCCACATATCTCCAGCGTACTTTGAGTCTGTCTTGAGCCATCTCTCAGGTACAAAGGCTTCGGCGTCCTTAAAGTTTGACTCGGAGTGGTAGGTGGAGTAGTGGTGGACTGATACGCGTGTCTCTGGTGGGATGTACTTGCCCAGGATTTGCTGGCCGCCTGGTTGGACGACGCGGGGACTTCCGATGGGGACTGGGGGGTAGACGCGGAGAGCCTCCTTGAGGCAGGCGTTCATATACTTGAGTTCGGCAAGGCGTTCGAAAGTCAGCTCGTCGGTACTCGTGAACTTGCCGCGAATCTCTTCAAGTAGCGTCTTCATCTTCTCGGGGTAGGTAAGCAGGTTATAAAGACAACCGCTCAGTAGTGTAGCTACAAGATCCAATCATGTCAGTCATCGTCATGTACATCCGCCAGAGGTTTACTTCTAATACATACCCGTCGTCTCAGATCCAGCAAGCATGAACAGTTCCGCATTAGAGTGCATCTCCTGAAGTGTAAGTCCCTTGCCCTCCTTCGCCGACATGACCAAGTTCCAAACATCAGGTTGATCAGAACCATTCTCCAATCGATGATTGACACGATCTTCTGAGTGTTTGCAATGCGTGACGCGCTGTTGCGTGACTGACTTTGGTTCAAAACGTGTGAATATGGCATTGAGGATGGGGTAGTAGTTGATCATAGACGCAATGGGCAGCATCTTGAGTGACTCAAAGATAGACCTTACCCAAGGGCTGTATTCGTTCTGTGCTAGGAGGTTAAGAGGATGTCCGAAGCAGAGCTCTGCCATTACGTCAAAGGTTGTGAAGTTGAGCAGTTGTGTCATCTCGACTGGTTTGGCGCCGTCATTTCCAACTTCTGAGATCTTATACATGAGAAGGTCTGAGTACTTCTTAAACAGAGGTTCTTGTTGTTTCAGAGCGCGCTCTGAGAAGGCCGGTGAAAATAGCCGTCGCACGCGAGTATGGTTCTCAGTATTAGTCGTAAGCATACTAGGAACACCTAACAAGAGTCACTGTATAAGCATAGATCCCATCATTGAAGGTAACATCAATTCTCACCGTTGACGGGCTGCACAGAAAACTCCTGCGCCTTCTCCGTAACTTTAGGCCCATGGATATCATTCCAAGCCTCACCAGCCGTATAGCTCACATCCGTCGGACCAAAGCGCACAACCGGTCCATACCGATCATGCAGACCCTTCATCCACTTGACATCCTCGCCCTTGAGCGAAGCCAACCAGTAGGGGATGCGGGTGATCCCGCAGATCTTTGGGCCGGGGATGTTCGCTAGCGGATGCAGCGTGACATAATAAATTGCATTGCCGACGAGATACAAGCCCAGAATGGCTATGATAGCGAGAATAGGTCCCATCGTGAACGCGACAATGGGTATTTTGTAGCGAGAGGAAAAAGCAAATGCCGAGGAGGAGGAGAGAGAAGAAGGAATTGGGTGAGGGCGGTGACTGGCGGCTACAGCGTTGTCGGAAAACTGACAGGTAACCAACATCATTGAGGAGTCCCTAGGGGTCGTTTCTGCATCATCCCTGGTCGTAAAAACGTTCCTTTGCGGCGTTGCGCTGTAGGTGGACACTCAAACCAGGGCCTACGCAAATGAAACGCGAAGGATTTTTCATCAAAATATCATGCATTCGACCCTGCAGTATCTTGCCCTGCAGAACAGCAGCCATTCTGTGCTATCTTCTTCGGTACTGGTCTAGTCTACATGAATGAACATTTCTCTCCCACCTCGGACATTTTTACAAAAGGGTTGAAGCGGTAACTGAGGTAATTGCTCACAAGTGTTTGTTCGCTTACGAGTCTCGTCCCTGGATTCTCATATCATGTCCGTCTTGGCTCTTGCAGTAGCTTGAACTCTATTTCCAATTTTCGCTGGTGTCATTGGATATGAAGTCGTAGCGCAACGTTCAGGGCCAGGGGAATAGTTTCCCCGGAGCAGGGGACCAACACGGTACGGTCTCCAGTTGTCGTCTCTTCCCTCTTACCACCAGAAGTGGACGACGACGTGTTTTCCATATCAGACATTTCTTTGCCTGAGTAACCTGATGTGGCCTTCCCATTTACAAAAAGAAAAGAAATACGGAAAATGACAGATTACATTATTCTCTTTTTTCTGACGGGCGGGTAACGAATTGCGTGACATGGATGCCAACATCCTAAAGACTTATGACTCGCATTCTCGTATAATTTTGGGACAAAGAACAACGGCATTGTTACCCGGCTTCTTCAAGGTAGCATTTTAATACCAAGAACTTTGCTTCTTCGCCCCTCCCATCACACAAATCACTCCAATCAGAACCCCGCGCACACGAAACAAAAGCGACATGAGTGTCTTGGCCCTACCAGACCCCTAACAGCTGAAAACAGATCAAGACTAGCGAGGTAAAACGTCCCGTGTGCATGATCCAGGAGCAACCTAGACATGGGGGTGGAGCAAGAATTCATCAAGGATGCCAAAAATAAATTGGTCTAAAGTAATAGTAATTTAGACCAGGTTTGTCCAAGTCTTTTTCGTCGCTTAGATTAGATGCCCTAAGTTTTCTTGTGGTTTACGACCAACAACCATGGAGGAATCGACACCTTGCGTGGCAACAAGCCGCTGCCAGGGTTAGACCAGATCCATCATGCACGGCAATAAAGAAGATCCCGCCCCTTTCAAAATAAACGGCGTGGGCTAGATTCAATTCTCGCATCTCGTAATTTGACGACTTCAAAGATGGCGGCTTCCATGACAGGAGAGCAAATCCAAGCTCTCGCTGACGCCCTCGAACCTCTAACACCGAAGAACCTTGGACCTGCTGTTCAAGGCTTCGCAATTGCCTTTGGTGTTATAAGCGTCGTCGTCGTTTGTCTCAGGATCTATGTGCGCGCGGGTTTATCAGGTGTATCGCCTCGACTTCTTGGGTTTGAAGATTACCTAGCTGTTCTTGCGACGGTGAGTCACCCTCTTCTCCAATACTAATGGCGAATGCAGATTGACTGACTTGAGCAAAGATACTTCTAATACCGGCCGTCGTCTTCGCTATCCTTGCAGCGCGCTATGGCGTCGGTTCTCGCGATGTGAATATTCCGAATCAGATGTACCTTATCCGCGCCGTGGAGTACCAAACCTACTGGGAGCTTTTATACTTTACCTCGTCAACCATAATTAAATGCGCTATTGGGTTTACGTGTATACGCCTCGATCGTCGGAAGCGGGTTGTTTTTCCTATATGCGTCAACATGTCGATCATGGTCATCGTGACCGTTCTAGCGTTGGCGTTTGTGTTTGCCAATTGCAAGCCTTTCAATGCGACATGGAATCCAGCTTTGTGAGTTACTCTCTTGGGAAGCTTCATTATATGGAATAGCTAACGGAGGTGTCAGGGGAACGTGTCAGAAGGTCATCAGCTTGCAGACTGTGAGCTACATCGTTTCAGCAATCCAGATGGCGACCGATTGGGCATGCGCAATTATTCCGTTCTTCATCGTAGCAGGGCTGCAAATGTCTAGGCGCAGAAAGATTTCCGTCATCGCTATTCTGGGTCTCGGTGTTTCGGCCAGTATTGCGACGTGCATTCGAATGCCGTACCTAAAATACTACGACACGGTGAAATATCCGAATGAGATTGCATGTACGTTTGACCACCTTGAGTCCTTCCTGGGATTTATAAGTGCGCTTCCTAACTTGGCTATCTAGATCATCTCGGCGTCGTCAGTATCACCTCCAACGTCGAATGCTGCCTTGGCATCATCGCATGCTCTTTGCCCCCGCTGCGAAAGCTGTTCAACTTCTATTACGGCTCCTCCAATGAGGCCAACTATCAGTATACAGGTGAAGTGAGTTCCCCAAATCTACTATCTGACCCGTCGATATCTGTGTGCAGTTGCTAATTGTCGCAGAGCGAGAATATCCTTCAGAATTCCGGTCAGGGCATCAGACTGGATTCAATCAATGGTCGAAAAGGAACATTTCACGCCTCCGCCCAGCGTGTTCCATCGCGAGCTCGAGAACAGGAGACAGATGATGATAATTCGAGCAGTAAGGGAATCATACGGAAAACGGAGGTCCGAGTCAGCTCCTCGAGGTTTAACTCGTAGCCCGAGATTATTTTGCGCGATGTCTCAAATGAGAATGCATGATGCTGGTCAATCTAACGCTACATGATATCGCAGCTCAAAAGTCTCAAAAGTGTAGAATCCATAAAATACATAGATAGAACAAATGTGAAAACAGAAATTATATGCCATTGAATATCGCTCTGGTTCCAGTACGTGTCTGAAATGGATACCTGTCCCTCGGGGAGTAGGAAAATATCAGGCCTAAATATATCGGGTTGAACAAAATCCTAAAAGTTATCCTAAACTTATACTAAGTAGCCTAAATCTTTCTTGAAGTTATCCTAAACTTACCCTAAGTAGCCTAAGCCTTTCTGTCATTTAGGGTCAAGATCCCGAGTTTTCATTCCTCCCCTAGCCATCGAACTGACTTGATTGGATTGACTAAGTTATCGTCCTAACTTATTCCTGCTGTACATGCACTGAGATCTGTTAGTGCGGTATCATCCTCTAACACTCCCTGACTCTCCAAACTTTTCCAGCGAGCTCCCGTAAATTCCGGCGATGCCAAGCCTTGACAGTCATGACATGTAGATAATTACGCTCTCTTCTGCCAATTATAACAGGTTTGCCTTGTAAAGAGAAGTCAATGATTGCCATTCCTGGTGATGCTGACGCGGGGTTGAGGATAAGCTTACTGCGCTGACACTGCTGACATCTTTCGCAACGACTATAAGAACCTCGAAAGACCAGTCACTACAATGATGCTAATTCTTCAAAATACTTGTCGCATTATCGTAACATCGTCAAAATGGCAATCACTGATAAAATCCACCCGATCTACAGCCTCTGGTTCCTCTGGGTCGACCCCATCCTGACTCTCATCGGGATGTACGTCAACTTTATCGACCACGATCTCGCCATGCAGGCCTTCTTCACAAATTACCCACCAACCGACCACTTCCGCTGTTTCATCTACCAGATCGGCGGCATGGGCACGTCATACCTAATCATCCTCGTCGTGCTCCTGCGCTACACGCACGACGTCTTCATCTGGAAGACAGTGCAGGCAGCTATCCTACCCGCTGACTTTACCATGCTCACGGCTATATACATCGGCATGCGCATCTCTGGCAACTTGGCTGTTGCAGATTGGCGCTGGGAGGATTGGTTCAGTATTGTGGTCACGGGTATTTGTACAGTTCTCAGGATCGCGTTTGTGATGGGCGTTGGGGTCAAGGATGCGAGGGGGAGAGCCAAGAGGGCTTAGTCCAGCCAAGAAAGGCACAGCCGGTAGGGCTGAGGGAGATGAAATTTTGGTGGCGGACGGGATGATGAGAGATGGCTAAATTCGTGTTCGTGGGTTGGGGTTAGAAAGCGGGAGGTGAGGCTCTGCTTGTGCCGCAGACTCACGATGACCTCGAGACGTCAGTTCCTGGATCGGAAGAGTTTTCCAGTGTCGTACAGGACCCCACTAATGACTGATTTTTTTTTCTCTCTGTTACTGTTTCATTCTTCCGCCGTGGGACAGGATTCCAAAGCTGTTTTTTCTGGTTTAATTGCAAGTGGAGACACGTTAATTCCCAAAGCGGTATAAATCCCAACTCTTCGCTGCCCAAGCAGGTATTTCACGCGGATCCGCAAAGAGCTCATGACTCGATTTTCTCTCATACATACAAAAGTGATCACCACATTGAGTTCCTGTAAAACGTCTGCCTGATAATCCCTGCGATTCCAAAAAATGGGGGCAGTCTACTGTAATTGGGGTTGAATTCTTCTGTGGAGGAATTCGGCCCTTTACCCAGAATCGCGGGGGTCATAGCGCCCCCGTGATATCCTCGTTCTACCCAGAATCGCGTTGTCTACCACGCGAACAAGCTGTATCTAGGTCCGTTTCTTTCCGTCGTGTTGGAGATGGTGGGGTTTTTTGGAGTCATCTGCTTGAGGCAACGGGCCGACAGTCGAAACGAGCAGAGACGGTTATCCAAGGTTCTTGCCCTGGACATTGGAGACACAGCGTGGTAAGTATACGTCTCCGCATGTACTGTACGTTCGCCATGGGGAAGTCTTAAGGTTGATTTGTGGGTTTGTGGTGCAATTGGACTGGGGACGTTGGGCGCGGTATTTTACGCGACTGCAGTTGCAATTATGCCGATTCTCCGGTAACAAATCATAACATCTCACGACAAAGAGGTCTAGATCGATAAAACAAAAGTTTAATTGACATTAGTTGTGTTACACTGTGATGATTCGTAAGCTGTCAATTGATGCCAAACATGAGATCGGTTGGGTAGGCCTAGGGTAGGTTTCTCACAGTGAGGCATCATCATGTTATGTTACTACTGATTGACAGCCAAGAGATGCGGCTGAATCATGGCGAGATCGCAAAAACGCTATAGTGCTCGCTGCAGCGGCCGCTTTCATTCAATCAGTCTAGTCTACCACGAGATCCCATCTTGGCATGGGAATAGCAATACCTTTAACTTGGCATCGCCTTATGCCTTACATCTCCATATATGCATCTCGTAACACTTTGGCAGAAAGGTCATGGTCATGCCACGCTAGGAGTATTTGTTCCAGCCTCTTCACGCTACCCTGCTGTCGACACTTATTAGTCCTCCATTACGAAATGGCTGGTGGAGAGAAACAGGGCGACCGTCAACCGCTCCCGTGACGTAAAAGGCTTGCCGTAGAACATTTCTAGAAAAGGAACATCATTCATCCGCAGTTAGTCTCATGTCGATCCCTCCCGGGAGTTGCACCAGTCGACATGCTAATGTGACCGCCCACGCGACTCATTGGCCTACCCACCGGACCGACACACTTCAATGCGACCCTTATAAGGCATCTCGGCAATGATGGATGGTTCGATGAGCCTGTAGCAGAAGAGGATCGTCCGAGTAAGCATCATGTCACTGGTGATAATCGCGCGGTGATCCCGTCCTAAACATCCCCGATCCTACGTCGCCTGCGTTATCGATACAGACGCGTTATGGGTGAACTGGATCCACCCTCATATTAATCGATCGGCTCAGACGGCATCTTCTGATGGAGAACCAGCGGCGAAATGTTCGGTGCTACCGTACGCTCCGCATATTCCCCATAACTCTGTGCCGTTGCATTTTGCGGTGCCCCATGGCGAAACAGACTACGAGCATAAAGTCTCTCCAGACTTGCGGAATTGGAATTGTGGGTTGCATATAAAAACCTGGGGTTTGCCGCGACAAGTAGATTCTTTCCAACCAGCCTATATACAGGTGTCACAGACAACCTATCATCTTCAATACTCATTACACACAATTGTTATCTCTTCACCATGGGCAAGAGTCGACAGAACTCGACTACCACGGTCGACCGTGAGAAGGATGAGATCCAGAAAGCCATGGGCCACGAAAAAGCAGAATTCGAAGCCCTCGAAGTAGCCCGCCATGGCGGCCGTGAGATCGACGATCTCATCGACGACATGGAGCGCCAGCTCGATGAGTCTGGCGGTCTGAAGAAGGGCTTCTTCCAGGTCCAGTTCGCCAACCCCAAGCACTTCACCTGGCTCCTGGTCGCCTTCGCATCCATGGGCGGCCTGCTCTCCGGTCTTGACCAGTCTCTCATCAGCGGCGCGAATCTGTTCCTGCCTGATGATCTTGGTCTGACTGATCATGAGAACAGTCTCGTCAACTCTGGTATGCCGCTTGGTGCTGTTGGTGGTGCGTTGCTGTTGTCGCCTGCGAACGAGTACTTTGGTCGAAAGGGCGCTATTATTATCTCTATTATTCTTTATACTATTGGTGCTGCTTTGGAAGCTGGTTCAATCAACTTTGGTAAGTCGTTTATTTCTGCGCGATCATCACGTGCTCTCTCCGGCGCCTCACAGCGCTGGTGGCCAACCCCGGCACACGATAGTCTTTATATGTCTCGCTGAGGCGCCATAAGCTTTAAGTATCAATAAAAAATCACCGTGCTGACTGTTTAGGTATGATTGTCTCATCACGTGTCATTCTCGGCCTCGGAGTCGGTCTCGAAGGCGGTACAGTCCCCGTCTACGTCGCTGAGACCGTCGAGCGCCGAATCCGTGGTAACCTCGTCTCTCTGTACCAATTTAACATCGCTCTCGGTGAAGTCCTTGGTTATGGAGTGGGCGCTATCTTTATTAATGTCCCTGGAAACTGGCGCTACATTCTCGGTTCATCTCTCCTCTTCTCGACCATCATGTTCTTCGGCATGCTCTTCCTTCCCGAGTCTCCCCGTTTCCTCATCCACCAGAAGCGCCACCTCGATGCATACAAAGTCTGGAAGCGCATTCGCGGTATCGAGGACCGTGAGTCTCGTGAGGAGTTCTACGTCATGAGTGCTTCTGTCATTTCGGAGGCGAATGCTGTCGCTGAGGGCGCCAAGAACCATCGCTTCCCTTGGATGGACTTCTTCACTGAGCCCCGTGCGCGTCGCGCTCTTGTCTACGCCAACATCATGATTCTCCTTGGTCAGCTTACTGGTGTCAACGCTATCATGTACTACATGTCTGTTCTCATGAACCAGATTGGCTTCGACAAGAAGGAATCCAACTACATGTCTCTCGTTGGTGGTGGATCCCTTCTCCTTGGTACCATCCCCGCCATCTTCCTCATGGAGAGGTTCGGTCGACGCTTCTGGGCCATCACTATGTTGCCTGGATTCTTCATTGGACTGGTCCTGATTGGTGTCAGTTATCAGTTCGACGTCAAGACCCAGCTACAGACTGTCGAGGGTCTTTACCTCTCCGGCCTCATCATTTACATGGGCTTCTTCGGTTCCTACGCTTGTCTGACCTGGGTTGTTCCCTCCGAGGTCTACCCCACCTACCTTCGAAGTTATGGAATGACTACATCTGATGCTCTTCTCTTCCTCGCTTCTTTCGTCGTCACCTACAACTTCACTGCCATGCAGAATGCCATGGGCAGGACTGGTCTTGCTCTGGGTTTCTACGGCGGTATTGCGTTCATCGGTGAGATCTACCAGATCTTCTTCATGCCTGAGACCAAGAACAAGACTCTGGAAGAGATCGATGTTGTCTTCTCTCGACCTACCATGGATATTGTTAGGGAGAACTGGGCCGGTGTTAAGGAGACTACCCATCTCCTTCTCACTGGACATTGGCACAAGGTCTTTGTTGAGCAGGCCATGACTGATCCCAAGGATCAGGTCCAGGTCTCTCATGCTTAGATGATTATTATGATATTGGTGATGGATGGGGTTGATTATTTAACGTTGATGATACCAAGAGTAAATAGTTACTATTAATGACAAAACTCAATGCTCAGCTATTTTATTGTGTCTAGGTGAAAAGTTTTCAGCCAGGAGACGGTTTAACATCATGCCACGCAATCGAATTATGCTGATTATTCTAAACGTATTCCACGTATTGTGACTTAATTAAATCCTTTTGCTCTAAATTATGCTAGATGATAGTGATCACCCTTTTCGCCCGCGTCCTAATATCCATCCTCCGATTACATTACCGCCGCAGAAATTATTTTAGCTATCCTCTCCATCATATCTATAGACCACGATTCTGTAGTTGCGCCTGGAAAAGACTCTGTGGCTCAACTCGCTGCCCCGTCTCCAGCAAGGTAGCATTCCCCTTTGGCTCATTACCGTTTTCACCGCACCCAATGCACCAATTGATACCAGTAGGTGGGGACTCAAACTCACAATATCCATCTATGTTCCAGCCAACACCACCATTGATGGACCAACCTTGCCCTGAACCTTTGATATTGCGGTTCACGAAGTACGTCGCCACTGAAGTATCTTCTACCAACAAACCCTGAGCCCATCTCTGATGAGGGTATATAGTCTGAGAATTGGACTGGGTCTTGTGACGAAGAACAGCATTGGGGCCAGGTGTCAATGATCCCGTGGCGACGGAGAAGCATCGCGCAGACGAGATACCAACCTGCTCACAGTCTTGGACGAGAACTTGTGAACCTTGGATCAAGATGTCGAAAGGGAGAGCACTCCCCGAGATATCCTTATCTCGGTTCATGGTAGTATTCTGTATGGTGATGCGAGAGGCGTCTTGATCAATCTGGAAGAACTTGTTGAAGCCCTTGAGCGTCAGACCACTAGCCCAACTATCAACTGTCCAAGATGGGAAGCGGACGGCAGCAGAATTGCACGTCTTATCACTGAGAGAGGCCCCAGAGCAAGTGTCAGGCACCTCAATGGAGAGGTCTCGAATGCCCATCTCACTGTTGGTTTCAGGAGGGGTATAGACAATGAGCTCTGGTTGTAAATAGTCCAGGTCAATATTGTCTGTCAAGGGTATCTTGAGGGTGATGTTGTTTCCATTGACACCACTGATCTGATTTGGCGACATAAATCTCTTATTCTCCTACGTGAAGTTAATACATACATATCTACAGGCGAGGGTTACGACATACCGGTATCCATGTTTGGGATGCTTCGTCTCGCACCAGGTTGTTCATGCCGTTGGCTGCGATCCAAGACTCCGTGGCTATTCTAGCGACATAGACTAGTTGGTCCACCGCAAAACCACTGCTGTCAACGACCTCAACTGAAGACGAGCCAATGGGAACATAGTCATTGGTGATGTTTGACCTGAACCCATACTTGGGCTTGGAAGTATCGCCAGAACCAAGCGTGAAAACAGGTACAGATGGCTTCTCGCTCAGTGACAGGACAGTCTTACCACCAGCAGACCCGGTGACGACAACATTGCTAGTGAGGTTCAGGCCTGCAGTCATAGACCATTTACCAGCAGGAAGGATGACAGAGCCGCCACCCGAAGAAGAAATGCTATCAATAGCAGCCTGTATCGCCGGTCTCACATCAACGCTATTATTAAACGACACAGTGATGTTGGGGGCGGTGATGTAGGGCAGTATGATAGCAGAGTTATGATACCCAGCAAAACTAAAGTCGGGGATCACATCCCCACGAGAACTCATGACTTTTGTCCAATCAAAAGCATGATGCTTTTTCTTAGCCAGCGTGAAGTAGGTAGCACACGTGACGGTGACGGTGACGATGATGAAAATGGCAACGACGGAGATAATGGTCCAGCGGGAGAAACACTGTCGAGGAAGAGGCATTGGGGAAATTCCAAAAGGGGTAATAATTCAAGTGGGGGAGTAGCAGCGCTGCTGCTTATGTCGGAGCGAGGGGTTATATAAACAGTCATAAGGCACGGGATAGCATTCGGCAAGGCGTGGCTGGAATGAAGAGTGACATCTAGAACCCACTGATTAACTTTAACTGTCAAGCATAATCGTCATCACTGGTTGGTTAGTTTACTGGTGGAAAAAGTATATCGTTGATTGCATCATTATCGATAGTACGTATTCAATCATAGGCTTAGTGTTTACTCTGCCTAAAAGTGTGAAAAAAGTAAGATGCTAGATCTGCTATATCGACGAGATCTATCTAGCGGAGAGACCGATTGGGTTTATTTAACTGAATCGCCATCGGAATTTTAGCAGATCAGACACTACGGAGATAATCCTACGCTTATGTGAGGGGTCTCAGTTGTCCTGCGTTAGTGTCATGACTGGAATGCATGGCGCCCGGATATGGCTTCGGGAGGCGACCTTTGTATTGCGGGATGGGCTCCAGCAGTGATGTCACCCTGTCTGTAATATGGAGTATGATTTGACAAAGGAAATCTCTGATTCATGGTAAGTCAACGGTTAGTGACAATCGCCGTTGTGTGATGGGGGTACGCGGATAGTGAGACATGCGGCGAACCGCAAACGTGGGATCTCGGGGAACTCTGGCCACGCAACCCCATGCACTACTAGGAATTGAGTTAAGTGAATCAACGGTTTTAGAAAGGTTGCCAAGGGGACCGAGTTTCTGTATTCAACAATGACGAAGCTTCTGCTGAGGTTTACGTAGACACTGTATGGAGTCATGACATATATCTGAAGGCGAATAACGGTTGCATCGAGCACTATCATGACCGATTGAGTTTGATTGATTCATGATTCTCATTAAATATTATGCTAATTAACTTTTAGGTCTAGTGGTCTATCGCTAGTAATCTCCAGACTAGTCTCAAGGAGTAAGAAAACACCAGACCTTGATGTAAGGTGTCAAAACAACTCAGCAAAGGCTATCCTAAGTCTATACTAAACTTACGCTAAACTCATATTAGATTACCTAAATCTTTTTGTCACT